>CACSLK010000984.1:25147943-25158365 GCA_902706635.1 Striga hermonthica
CAGTTCAGTTCAGTAATGCCAGTGGGGTTCAGTTGTAAAGTCAGTCTATGTTGAGCCCTAGTTCATGTCAGTAAGTCCAGTTATGTCATCAGTTCAGTCGAGCATCTTATCCAGCTATTTTAGTAAGTCTAAGCATAGTATTTTGTATTTGTTTATATATGTCACAATTTGCAGATGATCAGCACTTATATTTTCAGACCAACAGTTCAAGTGGGGAATCAGACTGGGTATTACATTGATTATAATTACTCTACCATGTTTGAGGTATGTATCATGTTATGTATCCGCTTAGAATGGTAGTCGGTCTAGGTGCGTAAACCCATTCTAAGTTCTAGTGGCTTTATCTGCCCACTAGAGTGTGCACATAGTGTCCACCATGTTTGTGTTGGCAGATATTGTAGCTATGCTACGGCTATGCTATTCCATTCCATGCCATGTTTTTATATTATACCGGTACCATGTTTCTACATTCTATTGATCATGATATTGTTATTATATTCACTGTTTACTTTAGTATGAGTTCCTGCGGAGCACAGTGGCTTTTAGTGCTCACGCCCCACGATGTTTATGTTTTTCAGGTTACAGAGTCGGGCTAGAGGAGTGAGTTGCTTGGTGGATCGTGGTCACGGATATGGCTACCAGCCATTGTACATTATGGAACAGTTATGTTATACTACGTTTAGCTTCCGTTGTCACTTTACAATGTTTCAACTAGCATGTCAATTTTTATATTTGATCTGATTTATTGGACAGACTTTTAAACAGTATTACATGCTAGTTTGCTTTTAAAATAATCTGTTTTTCTTAATAAGTTTAACGTAGAAAAGATAACGGATTTTCAGAAAAAAAAAAAGGTTTCTCAGTAACATCCTGAATCACGATTTCACAAACTAATACGTATTTTTAGAAAGGAATTTGCGAAAATTTAACTCTGATTTGATAAGTTAGTAGGGTGTTACAGAATATTTGCCATATTTGTTTTGTTCTTTGTTTTGTTTCCCCGACTCTTTCTTCTATCTATATAATTAGGGTTGTGAAACTTTTCTATGATTATACTTTAAGCACTACAATTTTTCCATGTGTCTACCAGCCATTTTTATTTTTCCTGGTATTATTTGAATAGATGGAGGTACAAGAGCATCGTCGTTGGATGTATACTAGGAAAGATCCGGCACAAAATAAATATTGCATGAGTTTATATTTGGAGTAGAAGAATTTATGAGCCTGACGAGGTGAGACAACACCTATATCGGAAAGGGTTTCGGCCACATTACTATTATTGGCATAATCATGGTGAAAAATTACAACTTGTTGGGCAAACTGAAGATGAACCGACGATGAATAACTTGAATGCATATGAGAGAATGGTTATGGATGCTGAAGGACCTAGTTTGTTAGATAATCTTGAACCTCAAGAACCTAATCCAAGTTGCGCAAAGTTCTTTGAATTGTTGTCTTAACCTCATTCTCCTTTGTGGGATGGATGTGAAGATCATTCGGTGTTGTCAATCGGAGCAAGAGTATTAAGCACAAAATCCGACTATAATATTCCTACAGCATGTGTTGATGAGATAATCACATTGATTAAAAGCTCCCAGGAAACCCACCTTGAGCTCCAACATAGTAAACAACATATCCACCCTCAGAAGTCTACAAAATTCATCACTTGCTCGTTTAAGGAGTGGCATCATTATATTATAACATGAATGAGGCAATACAAATATATATTCTAATGCAAACAAACATAAATAACATAAAGGATATTGTTGGTTATCATTGCTATAAATACTATAAGGTAATTTGACTTTTGATAACATGAATATTGTTGGTTATCATTTCTTTCCTTGTTCATTGGTCATGGCTATTTTTCTTGAACTATATTACTATATACAATATTATGTATTAGTTGATGATCTTAAGTACGTTTTCTTCTTTGATTTGTTGTCAGCACCAGCACCGGCACCATCAAATTCAGCAATATCATTTTCAATTCGCGTTTCTTCTGCTGAGACATCTTCATCGGAAAATGATAACAGAGTACTAATATGCACAGACGGAAAAGAGTAATTTTTAAACTACAGACATCATTAAATATTTTTTGCCATTGTTCATAAAACAATTCTTAACCGGCACAATTGTTTTGCATATAAGTTTACTCCATATGATAGTTCTAAAACAATCTCATCCATCATCAAATCCAAATATGAGAAACCATGGACCGGATGGAATCAAATCCCAAAAAATGTGAGAATGTTGTGGTTTGGAGAGTTTAAGGTATATTTATTGATTTAACAAGCGTATTTTTTTTTATAATCCATTTAGTGCAATAAGCCTTTTTTATAATTCTTTTTGTATGTTCATAAACACAAGGAGTTTTCAGATGGGATCCTAGGCACGATTGGGCCATTAAGAAAGATATGGAAAAACAAATGTGCAACCTATGTACGTCAAAGCTTGAGTGACATTCGTAGAGACAAGTCGGTTGGGGCATGGTTACCTGGAAATGTGCTAAAGGCGCCTAAGGAGACTTGGGCATCGGATCCGAGTTTCCTCCACATGTCAGAACAAAACAAGAAAAATATGGCTGCTAATCAAGATGGTTATTTGAATCGAGGTGGTGCCATTTCTACATTTGAGCGAAGACGATGTTATGTAAGTTTATCATTTACTTTGTTTTTAGTCTCAGTTTTTATGTTCTTTCACTCCCTAGTTCTTAAAATCGTTATTTTTTTAAAAAGAAAAGAATTGGGACGAAGTGTAAGCATTCCTGAAGTTTTTCTCAAGGTCAATTATGATGAGAAAACGGGAGAATAGTTTACTCCTGAAGCGCAGAAAAGATATGTAAGTTTGGCTGCTAAATCCATAAATATATTTAATTTATAGAGATCACTAGAAAAAAGGTATAATTGTTGGCTGGATAAATGTCTCTTCTTGTTTACTGCTTATCACTTAGTCAAAAGCCAAAAAACTGTCTTTCCAGCAAAGCCAGCCATCCCCCAAGCTCAGACATAAAATAAAAATAAATTATGTCTTCATATTTTATGGATTTGTAGATTATGGCAGCAGATTTACTTCTGTAGGTTTTTTTTAGTTTTTTCTTACCCCTGCATGGGTTTATCAGGTAAACTTAATTTAGCTTGTGTGGTTGAGTTTTGAGATGTGCTAGTAGATGCTAATATAGTACTAGTGTAGTACCCGTGCGATGCACGGTGGACGCATAACTTAAAACATATTGAAATACTTAGTTTAAATGTAATTAGTTAAATTTAACATCTATTCTTTGTGGAAACATAATAAGAATAACAAAGAAATTATATATTATTAAAAACTTCTCTTCTCTGTACACAACATTATTTGTTTGATTTGGAGGCAACTCATTTTCACCACATATTAGAATTTCCAAACCCTTTCTGTTGGTGACGCGCGAAACAACAACATATAACTGACCATGACTGAAAACTGGCTTCTTCAAGAATAAACCAACGGATAAGGATTGGTATTGTCTCTTGTTAATAGTCATTGCATAAGAGACCACGACAGGGAACTGCCTTCGTTGAAACTTAAAATGTATTCTTGCATCCGAAGGAGTTATCGTCATCTGAGGTACCAACACTTTTTCACCTGCATGGTAGCCCGTTAGTATCCTACATTCTAGGACATGACTGGAGAGTCTGGTTACAACCAAACGTGTCCCGTTGCACAAGCCCATAGAATTATCCATGTTCCGCAACAGCATATCCGGAGTTCCCACCTTCAAATGCAACTCATGATTTGGTGTACCAGAACATTTGAGAGAATTTAAGAACTCGGGAGTGTGGATTTTTGACAAGAAGTCAGAATTCAAATCGGATTTACACGTACTGTCAGAGCTCAAATATACACGACCTTCTGTCATATTCAACGACGACATGTATTGGTTGATAGACTCAACGATCTCCAATGTAGGTGCAAGTATGGCTCTGTCCTTCAGATAACTTGGATCATTGGTTGCATTCTTGAACATTGGATACGTGCTCTCAACATTGCAGCAATGGGATCATCGGATGGTGCTATTAACAGATCATTTGGTATTTCAATGGAGGCACAACAATCGTTATAACCTCCAATAGTACCATCTCCGATGCTAGCAATCCAATCAGAAATTTAGAAAGCTCCTCACGTTCATCCGAATCAGCAAGGCTCTGAAGACGCATATTTTTCGTTAGCCTAAGCACTGTACAATCTTGCCAAATAGTTGAACATTTAACGAAGCATTAACAATCTGTTGACAATTCTCCTTTGGAATCACCGGGAGAATTTGTCGAAAATCTCCACAAAAAACGACAGTCTTGCCGCCAAAAGGTTTATAATGGTTGGTCGGGTTGACCGTTCCCATGAGCGCCTGAAATGACGTTTGGACAGCTTCGAAGCAATGCTTATGCATCATTGTAGCTTCGTCCCATATGATGAGGGAGGACCGTATAATTAGCTCTGCCAGAGGGCTAGCCTGGTTGATATCACACGACGAATTTTTGTGAAGATTAATAGGTATGCCAAAGCGAGAGTGCGCAGTTCTTCCACCAGGAAACAGAAGAGAAGCTATTCCACTCGATGCAACACAAAGCACGATCTCACCCTTTGATCGTAATCCCGCAGCTAAAGTCCTCCACAAGTATGTCTTACCAGTTCCGCCATAACCGTAGATAAAGAAAACACCGTCCTCACATGAGTCAACCGCTGCCATAATTTTCTAATAAACTCCTTTCTGTTCGTCAGTCATATCTCTAAGAAGAGTACTGTGCTCGATTGATAAGGCCTTGCGGTCATAACTTAGCTCATCCAAAATTAGACGATTTGTAATTGTAGTAAAACTATTGTTGGATATTTCCGAAGACTCGTACCGCGACGTCTCAACAAATGTTCGATTTCAGTGAGAGCTAAATTCTTTTTATTTGCATCACTGAGTTGCATACCTAAGAACGAAAAGGATTCAAAGTCAGCATTTTATAAAAATGGAATATAGTACTTAAACAGGATATGAAAATTAATAAAATAAACAATAAAACGTAAATAAAAAATAAGTCACATACGTTCATTATTGAAGAGAAGACGTTGCCTATAGATGATGTCATCAGACAAAAATCCACACACGTTTCCCATACGTGCTCGGGCCTACCTAACGATCTCGATACCAACAACGTCGCAAACATACGTAGGAGAGAATCAGCAGATGCCCGATGACTTAACTAGGATATGCCATCAACATACTCACGATCGTCACCTAACAAACCTAGTGCAAGCATCACGATATGACGAATATTGAACGTTGTCGACCTTCATATAATCCTCATGGCAAGTTGCTCCGCGTATTACATTAACCAAACACCTCAAATAGAAATTATCGCCAGCGTTCGGAGGAACATAGCGCAGACGGGCTATAGCACCTTTTCTAATTCGAGGAGTCCATTCTCTCAAAGTTGTGTTCCAAACAAATTTCGATGGTGTCTCTACATAAGTAAGGTCCCTCGCCTCAGGATATACCTTGTTCGATTTAATGCATGCCTAATGAGAACCCATGGTTCTCCATTTGAATTGAAGTTATTCTCATAGGCAACAAACTCATCCACATAATCATCGAATAGTGTGCAACGCAACACTATTCCACTATATAAAATAAAAAATGAATATAATATTAGAATTTAAAATAAATTTCTTATTCATTAATTCAAGCGTGTAAATAATACTTACTCCAAATCCATTAAAGAAAACATGATCGTTTTCCTTTCTTTTCCGTTAATCAATTTTGAATCAGTGGGCTGAACACCAACAACCATACCAATAGTATCTATACTATATTTAAAAATAATTACACCATTATTTAATTGAGTAATATATGAACAATAAGAAATTAAATTTAAAAAATGATGGAATACAAAGTAAATCAAAGATTTACCATGAAGATGCGAGTCATAGTCATAGTAAATATTTCGAAGTGAATCAAAACTTTGGAACTCGAATTGCCACGTTGGGAAATTGGAAAGCAGTTGAAGAACAGAAGTATCTTCGTCAATTATGCCTTTGAGTTCATCACGCGTAGATCTATGTTTTCCAATATTAAAATCAAGTTGGTAATTTCTAATGACATAGACTCCATCTTCTTCAAATTCGCCAGCAAATATAGGCATAAAACGAATTATACCTATTATGCGGGTACCCTACAAAACATAGATCTACGTCGTTAAAAAATATAAGAATCAATATTTGTAAAACAAAATTAATGCAACAAATATTATTAAGAACAACATCACAATAACCTCAATATCATGAAAGACAACTTCGAGATTGGTTGTGTCAGCTTGATTGAAGGATCTCTTGAAAATACGAATAGCACGAAGCTTGAGAGAGAAACTCAGAGACCTCGTATTCCGTTTAAGATCTCTGATCAAGCACATTAATTGGTCCATAATGTAGTTGTTTTTCTGCTAGTGTATGAGAAATTATTTTTCTAACGATTGATAATTGAATGACAGAGTGAGTTGTAGATTCGCGTAAATACTAACATATATATATATATATAATTTATTTTTAACTAATATATTATATATATTATATTATATAACAAAAACGTGTGAAAAATACGTGTGAATAAGTTGGTAAAATATCATAAAGAATAGTTATCTATAATAACATATTATATATTAAATAAAAAACTTGTGAAGGAGTTGTTAAAATATATTAAATAATAGTTATCTATAACTAACATATTATATTATATCATATAAAAAAGTGTGAATGAGTTGTTAAACTATACAAATCTCCCAAATCCTCTCTTAAAAATCGGATTACACCATACAAATCTCCCAAATCCTCTCTTAAAATAAAATAATTGAAATTAGCGTATTGGTGAAGTAGGAATTAATAAAATCCCATCCAAAAATAAATCGGTTGAAATGAAATAAGGATTTTTAAATAATCTATTTTCAAGAATACACAATTTTGTGCTTGTTTTTTCCAACATTAAATTTTCGAGGAATCTATTTGCATATAAGATATTAAAATTCGATATGTTGAAGATAATGGACTATATTGTTAAGAATCCACATTATTCGGAATTTTTTCATTCATTATTAAATATCATGTATGAGTCTATTCTTATGAAATTCGAACTAAATATAGACCTTTAATAATTATTTAATAAGTACAATGTCGAGAAAATCATATACGATAATTTAATGACATTGTAATATATTTGTAAGAAGCTACATTTGTTTGAATCTTTTTTTTTTCCCAATAAGTTATTATTTTATAATTCGAATCTACATTACACGTCCGTTATTCCATTTGTTTTTATGGAAGTTTGAACAACACAATAAATAAAATAATAAATGAACAACAAAAAAATAAATGAATAATAAATGAACACCAAAATAAATTGAATGATATCATTATATTGAATAAAAATATGGCAATGGTGAAGGACATGGAAGAAAAATAGAATTTCTTTGTAAACTTGAACAATATGGAATAAAATTAACGATCACATAATTATAAGAAAGCTACGATAAAACTTATTATTATCTAATCTTAAAAAATTATAGAGGCTCATGGAAAACTTCAATTCCATTTCATCACGCGTGTAATACTCATGAACACAATCTTCCAATCGTGTGGGGTTGCCCTTTGCCGCCGATTATTGGGTTTCAGTCCACAGTTTACGATACAATACACGTCGCCTTCTTTAAAAACGTCTTGAAATAAGCTCAATTGTTTGTAACGTATCAATCCACTTATTTGTGTACCCTATAAATCGAATAAATTAAAAGAATAATAAATGAACAACACAATAAATTGAATAAATTAAATGAATAAATTAAACGAATAATAAATAAACAACACAATAAATCGAATAAATTAAACGAATAATAAATGAACAACACATTAAATCGAATAATAAATGAACAACACATTAAAATATTACCTCTTTATCTTCAAAATGATGGCACATAAATTCTTTGTCTCCAATTCGTAATTGGTTTTAAAAATTAGAGTAACTCTTAATTTTTTTTAAAAAAAAAGGCATGTTCACCCTAGTACCCGCGAGCAGTGTATCAAACACTGGTGCCATTTTTTTTTTTATGTTTCTTAACGACGAGTTTTTATGTTTTTGCAGGATTATTTTTCGGAAGAGAAGTGAAAGGGAAGGAGTTCTAAAGGAATGATGGATTTATATAGAATTATACAAAATTATTATTAATCTATTTTTTATGCGATTTGGTGTAATATTTGTATTTATCAAATCCATCCAAAAAAGCGAAATAACTCAAAATGTACCAAAAAAAAAAAAAAAAANAAAAAAAAAAATCAACAAAATCCGATAAAAAAAAAAAGGAAAATAAACGGAATTTAGGGGGTTAAAACAAATCAGTTATCACGAATTAAAAGCTAAAAATCTCATCCTAAAAAGGAGGAGTAAAATTAGGTGAAAAAAAAAGAACAAATTAGGCGGCATATGGAAAATATATCTCATCCTAAAAAGGAGGAGTAAAATTAGGTGAAAAAAAAAAAGGAACAAATTAGGCGGCATATGGAAAATATTTCAAAAAAAAATTACCAAAAATGAAAAAAAAAAGAGGGAAAAAGAAGCGGGAAAACTTAAGGACTTTTTAAAGAGTTTTTCAAACATTTTATCTTAGCCTTATTTTATAGTAATAGATTCCGAAAAATTGAGGATTATTTTAGAATTCCCATGTTATTTTTGTAATCCCAACAAAATTAGTTAGAATTTGCTGATGGTATATACTTTTATGGACCTGATTATAGTTTATGTTGAGACAAGATTTTTCATTTCCCCTTCTTTTATCTATTTTCTTTGTGCTTGCAAGATTTCTTGAGATCTTCTAATAAATTGTTCATGTGCTTCTGTGTTTTTGTTTTTTGTTTAAATTCTTACCAAACATGTGATTTTAGTGCTCCTTTTTCTTATGTAAATAAAGTACAGAAAAATTACACAACATCTGAGGTTTTATTTATTGCTTGATATATGACTTTGGTAAAGTCTTGCAAACTACATATGCAGGATGCTTATGAAGGCGTTGAAAGTTTCAAAAGGCATTACAAACATTGATGACCCAACATGCTTTTATGAAGCAAATGGAGGTTGGAACAAAAAAGGGTTAGCTTATGGATTTGGGTTCGAGATGCTATTTTATAGCTCTACATGTTCAGGTTCTTGCGTGACTAGAAGCTTAATGATCATATGAGTGCATTGGAACAACAAAATGTGCAATTGGAGAGTGAATTTTCCTCACTTCGCAGCCTAGCTGAGAAACTTCACAAGACTAATCCTGATGCATTTGCTTCAATAGTGCGTGCCACTAATCACGACGATGATTGTATTTTGGAGATGATTATGACATTTAGGAGCTTTTAATTTTATGTCTTAGCATTTGTATTTTGGAGAATGGTTATTAGGTCACTAAATATGATAATGCTTTTGACATTGATGGGTATCACTGAATTTGGAGATGAATGTGGTATGTTTTTAGATATGTTTTGAAGATGATTTATCTATGTTTTGGGATTTTCAATTGTGTACCACTATTTTTGTTTTTCTTGGTTAACCAAGTTTTCATATTTTTTATTCAAATTTTATAATTTAAAAATTTATGATTTTATTAAGCAAATATTCCAACGGAATTCCAACGGTAATTTTCTGTTGGAATTCTCCCACATTTCTTTTATAATCGTAGGAAGAACCATTGGAATATTCCAATAGGCATGTTACATTGAAATAGCAGTTGGAACAAATTCCAACGGTATATTAACCTTAGGAATAAGCGATGAAATAAGTGTTGGACTCTATTTCAATAGTTGAGGAATTCCAACGGAAATATTCCGTTGGAACAACTGTAGGAATTTATTTCCATAAGAATTTTTGTAGGATTTTAGCTATTCCGACGGACATTTTTCCCACAGATTTTTTTTGCTTAAGAATATTCGTTGAAATAGCTACTCCAACGGAAAATTTCTTTTGGAATTTAACAATTTTTTTGTAGTTGTAATTATCGAAAAATGCCGGTCCAAAATACTGGCCAATAAAAAATTATATATAAAAAATATATTAATTTAAAAACATAAAAATATAAATTGGTTTGAAATGTTTTATTTTTATCCAAATTAATGATTATGGTCATTTATTATTTTTATTCTTTTGCAATTCGTATTATATATTTGTTTATATATAATTATATTTGCTAGAATACCGCGGTAGACCTGTACGACCACATGTACACTATTTAAAACATTTTCTGTAACTACTACCGAGAATATGGAGAAAGTCGGGCCATGGGCCATGCCCCACGGGAATCCCAGATCCCAACTGCCTGCTGACAAAAGTTTCGATCTCAACTATGGGCAACCAGTATAAATACAATTAATTAGTTA
>CACSLK010000984.1:25158493-25169386 GCA_902706635.1 Striga hermonthica
GATTTTATGGGTGGGTTCACTTATTTGGTTGTTTGCTAAATTACATAATTGTCCTCTCTGTTATTTATTTGTACATGAAACAATATTATAATTACAATACTGCCATTACAGATTTGACCTTGTAACTTAACTTTGACTTCATCATGTTCATTGATATGCTTGATCCAATGCCCCATAGTCATTCTTATTTCTTTCACTATCTATCATTCTCATATGATCCCTTCTCTATATATATATTTGTAACTTTGTTGGTGACCTCAAAGAGACCAGAGTTTACTGTCCACTCCTTTTCAATCCATGCCCCTTTCTACCAAACAAAACCCAAAAGATGAAAAAACCATTTCCCTCCACCCTTTTTACATAATTTCACATAACAAAAGTTGTCACTTCCTCTGATTCATCTTTTTAGTTAGGGAAGTCAAAGAATGGCGCAAATCTTGGCCCCCTCGGCACAATGGCGGATGAGAGTCCCAACGAACTCAATGGTTTCACGCTCGTTGACAAGCAAGGTGTGGAGCTCAGTGGTCCTCAAACAGACCATGAAAGGGGCCGCTAAAAGCTCGGCCAAGTTCCGAGTTTTAGCCGTCAAGTCTGAGAACAGCACTATCAACCGCCTCGAACAGATGCTGAACTTGGACGTGACTCCATACACGGATAAGATCATTGCTGAATATATATGGTACATTTCTTTCTTTCTTTTTTATTTTTTTCTTCCTTTAATATATAGACTAACCAGTGGTGTATTCAGTTTGATATTCTTGGTAACTGTAGCTTTGTTGTTTCACTGTGGTAGGATTGGAGGATCAGGAATCGATGTCCGTAGTAAATCAAGGGTACGATGATAAATATCATGTTTTCAATTTTTTTCATCGTTGTTATTATTTCGTATTGTGACGATGAATCATATAATATTTACCGGTTCTTTCTTGTTATAACTTTTAGACCATTTCGAAGCCTGTGGAACACCCTTCCGAGCTTCCAAAGTGGAATTACGATGGATCGAGCACGGGACAGGCCCCTGGAGAAGATAGTGAAGTCATATTATAGTAAGCTCATTTGCAAATGACATTTTTAATCAGCATAATTCCTACATTTATTTATAGTTTTCTGATAAATTGGCTCTGTCTTTGCAGCCCACAAGCAATTTTCAAGGACCCGTTTCGCGGTGGCAATAACATCTTGGTTAGTTGAAAAAAAACAATAGAAAAATTATATATTTCTATTAGTCAGTTAATATAGTTTGTTAATCTGGTGTGAATTGCCTGTCAAGCCAATTGGAGTGGGATGTGAATAGAGCATTATTTGTTTCTCATGTATGTATATGGCACAAGACAGGTCATATGTGATACATATACCTCGACAGGTGAGCCCATACCAACAAACAAGCGCTATAGAGCTGCCCAAGTTTTCAATGACCCTAAGGTTGCTGCCGAAATTCCATGGTATTTCATTTTATTTTATTTTTTTTCATAATTTGGCAACCAATTTATATATTGTGACATTATTCACTTGAGAAACAAAAATTTATGCTTCATTTTTGCTTGTGCGTCTCGAATTACTATTTCATGTTGTCATATGTGGACGGTAAATGTAGCTCACTTCTTGTAATGATCTTGAATTAGGTATGGCATAGAACAAGAATACACATTACTTCAAACTAACGTGAAATGGCCACTCGGATGGCCCACTGGAGGTTACCCTGGACCTCAGGTATTAATTTACTCTTCTTTTCCTCCCTGAGTTTTGTGTTTTCGAAAAAGGAAAAGTGGATACAGAATGCTGCTAAAATCTGCTAAAATTCAAGAAATTGTGATCAAATTGTTCGTGGACTGTGGACCAGTTGGGTTTAGCTATAACATACTTGGTGAAATTTTAGGGCCCTTATTATTGTGGTGCGGGAGCAGACAAGTCGTTCGGGAGAGATATATCAGATGCTCATTACAAAGCTTGCTTATATGCGGGCATCAATATTAGCGGTACGAATGGAGAGGTTATGCCTGGCCAGGTATAATTGCTCGAGTCTTTTGTTTGCTCATCAGTAAACAAACATGCAAGTCGGTTTTGTAGCCTGGAAAAACGAAGGTATTGACATTGATTGAGCAAATTTGCAGTGGGAATTTCAAGTTGGTCCAAGTGTTGGAATTGAAGCTGGTGATCACATCTGGTGTTCAAGGTACCTCCTTGAGGTATGCCATTTCTTATTTATTTATTTATTTATTCATCTGTTTATTTAGTTCATATAGAATATGAATCAGGCAAACACATTTTTTGTATATAATATATGCTTAGATGAATATGTAACCTTCTTTAGTCCATATATTGTTGTGTGTGCATATCTCTACATTTCATTCCATATATGTCTTGACAGAGAATTACAGAACAAGCTGGAGTTGTACTCTCCCTTGATCCAAAACCAATAGAGGTATTTAGATTTTGACTTCTTCATTTTTTCCATTTTCGATAAATCGACCTTGTGTCTGTGGAGAAGTAACCAACATGAAATATATAATTTCTCTTTCATGGCTTTATATCATCTCAGGGTGACTGGAATGGTGCTGGATGCCATACCAACTACAGGTAGGTATTTATAAGCTAACGAGTTCTCACGAGTGGACAAAACACGTAGAGATGTCTGTTGGATTTTTTGTAAAACTGATCAACTGATTACAAATATATAAAATTACTTTGTTTTTTTTTAGCACCAAGAGCATGAGAGAAGAAGGTGGATTTGAAGTAATAAAGAAAGCAATTCTAAACCTTTCTCTTCGCCACAAAGAGCACATCAGTGCTTATGGGGAAGGAAATGAAAGAAGATTGACCGGAAAGCATGAAACTGCTAGCATTGACAAGTTTTCCTGGGTAAAGTTCGAAGATCTCTTGAAAATAAAATATATAATACTTGTAACAAAGTAACTCTTTCGATTTTTATCACTTGGCCGTAACTTTTTTACAGGGTGTTGCTAACCGTGGTTGCTCAATCCGGGTGGGACGTGACACCGAGAAAAATGGCAAAGGTACAACAAGATTCTACACATTTTCACTCAGTAAATTTAACTGTATCACTTTTTTTTCTTTCCCCAAGAAAGGAAAGGCTAACAATCCCAGTATAATGCTGTGAAAATGGTGTCTTTTCTCTATTTTTTTTTCCCCATCATTAGGTTATTTGGAAGACAGGCGCCCGGCTTCTAACATGGACCCTTATGTGGTGACTTCATTACTTGCCGAAACTACAATCTTGTGGGAGCCCACACTCGAAGCTGAGGCCCTTGCATCCCAGAAGCTATCTTTGAATGTCTAAACGAACCATCCGTGTTCAAACTTGTGCAAGTACTTGAGCTCAGAGTTAAAAATTATTGTTGATGTTTTTATTGTTAGATCACCTTTGAGATTCTGCTTTGAAAATAAGGGACTAACATGAGCTTTCATCCATTTGATGCTCATTTTGCCCCTCTAAAGTTTCATTGTTGCAGTTGGCATTCATGGATACCTTGGAACAATTGCAAGCCATTTTATTTTCCATTCTTTTATGCAGTTTTAGCATCTTTCAAGAATGAGATTTGTTTTCATTAACTAGTTTTGTTTTCAGTATGATTGAAGCAGCTGATCTATGTGAAATTTGATCAAGCTATGTCAAATATGTGTGGAAACAAATTAGATTCCTATTAGTCTTGAGTCGATTCTTAAAAGATTACGGAACTTGGATTCCTATTTGGCCAACTTGGGTGACAACTTGGATTACAATCCAAGTGTAAATGTATTATCAAGAAATTTTTAAATAATGCATTTACAATGGTGTTGTAACTCAAGTTGTAACTCAAGTTGGCTTTGTAGCATTACTCGAAGGAAAATGGAAAGGAAAAAAAGAAACAAAAACAGAAAAATGGATGGGATTGTTTTGTATTTGGTTAAATAGATTTGAGGTCAAATCATATCAATTGGTCTCTACAATTTCCCAAATCAAAACCTCCCTGATTTTCTCTTTTTATATGAAACAAAAATAAAGAAAAATTTGTAAAAAATATTGTGCAAAAATTGCAAATTTGATAATAGGTGGACTGTTGTTAAACCAGTAGGGACTAAGGGTGGTCTCCTTTTATGTTGGTCTCAAAATATTTGTTTGGAGTCTGTATTGAAGTTCATTTCAAAATAAAAAAATTGTGATTTTTCCCAATCGGGTGTGTTTATCTATGCTAGCTGTGATGCCCCTGAGAGAATCAATCAGTGGAACTTTCTACTTAGACATAGTTTGATGTGGAGGTAGATGTTGGTTTATTGGATGGAACTTCAATGATATTCTCTCCAATTAGGAGAAGAAGGGGGGAATTAGAAGAGTGGAGAGTAGTTTTTTTTGGGTTTAGATCCCTAATTAGGGGTCTAGGTGTAACACCCCGTCAAAACTTACTAAAATCAGAGAAATTTTTTCACGCTATAAATGGAAAGCACTAATTTAATTTTTGAAAACTCCTATTAACTTTTCGAAAATACTTTAAATTTAATATGCGGGATGCTACTCAACTGAACTAAATTCTCAATTATGTTCTCACTTGCTATTATGCATTCAACTGAGATATAATTCATTACTCTAATAAGGCGCCATGAAAATCTCAGGATTTAAGCATACATTAAAGTGAAATTTGAATACTGAATACTGTTCTGAATACTGAATACTGAGTGCGGAAGCAAATGCACGCATGCATCAACAAAACATAATAATTCAAACATGTTCAAATATACATGTCTTGTTTACTCAAAATATCCTCGTTATGACCACCACCACATCATCGGCTCACGCTCCACGCTCGACACCGTTACCTGAAAAATGGTTAGTGGTGGCGTGAGCATAAAAATGAATTAACGATGCTCCGCCGGAACCGGCACAGAATATGCAGCTAATATAATAACATATCATGACATCGGCATATATGCAAGTACCAACTGGATTGGTAGAAACTAATCGCGAATTATTCATACCTCCAATAAATACATAAATAGGTAAGCTATCTATAGCTGCTACTTAACTGACTGTCTATGACTGTTGGTTAACTGACTGACTATAACTGTTGCTCGACTGACTGACTATAACTACTGTTCGGCTAACTGACTATAACTGTTGCTCGACTGACTGACTATAACTGCTGCTCGGCTGACTCACTATAACTACTGCTCGACTGACTGACTATAATTGTTGCTCGGATGACTGACTATAACTGCAACATCGTGAACTAAACATACCTCTGATATTATAAGCACATCATAACCTAAACATAAATCTAATATGATAAAACAAATCACAACTTAAGCATGCATCTAATATGATAAAACATATCACAAAAGCGTATCAATAAGTAAACTGCCTATAATTGTTTTTCAATTTACTATCAATAAGCTAAACACTTGGTTATGATGAGATCTATCTCCGGGTCAATGCCCTTTAGGGAAGAATTATTCTAACCTCATCTGAAATTTCAACTTAACTCAAAGTTGTTCTAAGGTTCTTAATTCATCTTAACTCAAAGCTGCATTAGAATTTTTATCTCATCTTAACTAGCGTCCGGTTCACTTAGCTAAAAAGGACCTACTCGCTAGGTAATTGCCCCTAATTGGGCGAACTAACTCTTACATAGATACCTCAGACATGATATTTCAATTATAGAAAATATAGTACACAGTATAGGTCCCCACCTGATATGCTGAAGTGCAAGTGTTGAATGGATTGCAACTGTCAGAGGCTCGACTTCCCATAAGCTACAAAATATATAAGCACAATATATATTCTAAGTACTTAACTCAAACTGAAAAAACTCAAATCTTATAATCTGATCTGACTCTGTTTACTCACTTGGCCTTAAAATTATTTAAAACTCATTTTAGGAATTTATGAGCTGATTTTAAAAATTTATTGTCTTTGAAGCACACTAGAGTTCTATGAAATATTTTTAAGTTTGGAACTATATTCTGACTGGACTTCAATCTGATTGGTTCGGGAAAATACTAAAAATCTCGATTCACGCTCAAACCAATATTCTGAACTGAAAACTCCTGAACCATTCGAACTGCCCAAACTGATTCCACTAAACTAGAATTCCCTCTGAACCGTCCAGACTGCCCGGACTAACGGAAAACGTCAACGCGACGTTAGATCGGACGAACTCGGTGCACGGGCACGCACTCTGTGGTTTGACTCGGACTCTGTTCACGGTCACGCACTCGGTGGTTTGGCTCTAACGGTCAGATGAGGTTCAAACACGTGTGCGGGACATCGAGACGCGTTAAGGATACGTGCTAAGGCACGTCGGTTGAAAAATTCCGACCGCTACGAGCTCGATAGCCTTCTTAGGCTCAACTATGATCTGATCAGTGACTAACCGACCGACCGACCACCTCTCGACATCCAAGGACTCGTTTATAATCTTACAACATCTTAAATTATTTAAACGGAACTAGGACTCGAGCGATTAAACTCGAATAAAAAATTTACCCAACTGGATAAAACTAGGGTTCCCGATTCTAAAAAATTCTAACTCATTTAAAGTCGATACTTAAATTATAATTTCTATGTGATTTATAAGGATTTCATAATCAACAACTTTAAGCTAAATCGCAACCGGACTAATTTCTAAAAATATCGCATTTTTGGGCTAAAGTCCCGATTTTTAAACTATATCAAAAGACATCCAAAAATTACGAAATTTTGACCACATCATCCTCAACATACATATGATTTATAACAATTATCACATCCAAATTAAGCACCAATAAGTTATATGCACAACACAAAAGGTTTGTTATTGCAACTTAAAAAATTAATAATATAATTTGTAAAAATCAACAAACAAGATAGGTATCGTAACAACAAAACAACAATATAACATATGTCAACAACAGGAAAACGACTTTCAATAGGTCGAAATAGAATTACCCTTTAGCACTGAACATACACGATCCGAAGGAGCATTTGCGAAGAGATTTGCACTTGGTGGCAAGAACCAACATACCAAGGTCGGAGATCTCCCGGCAGCCGCGGAGCTCGAGGCGGGTAACAAAAATTATTGTCTGCCTGAACAATTTCGTGTTTGAACCAAAAAAGAAGCATTGATTTGGAAATCCAAAAGGAAAAGAAAAAATGTTCACGAAGTAGTTGTGCATAGATCCACTTGCGAACGTGAGATCTGCATTGTAATAAATATGCAAACTGCAGACAAAAAATTGAGTGTTTTCAGAGGAAGAATCAAATAAGCAAGTTGAGAAAACTAAAACTACAAACATTACAAAGTACAATATGGTAGATCAACCTCATAGTCTATGAGTCATAGACCGAAACAAACAACTCAATATTCCATAATCCCAAACCCAAAATAATGAAAGTATAAGAATCTGACATGTAATAAGTACGGGAAACAAACCTGTTTATTGGAGAAAACAGAGGACACTACATTCATCAGGACTCGCAAATTCGAACCAACTCGTCAACTACGGGCCTTGTTCTTCAGGGATTTCGGGCGTCTGAGTACGAAGGGGTCAGCAGAATTTCTCGACCATAACTCTAATTCAGCACTTGGGGATTGACGACCATGGAGCGGCCGTGTTGAAGGTCGAAGTGATGCCTTACACATCTTCGAAATATTCGGCACAATCGTTCTTAAAGCATAAAACTCTGGTTCGCTTTTAACACCTCTGTGTCTCAGAAAGAAGAAGAATAAGAAGAGGGAGAAGAAAAAGGGGAGGAAAATCGTGAAAAAAAATAAAAAAAAAAAAGTGAAGGGTTACGCTATATTAAATGTCTTTAAAAATAGTCAATAAAATAATATTACATGAGTAAATATGGAATAAAAATATAAAAGTTTTAAAACTAGTAGATAATGTCATTATTTCTACCGAATTAAGCCACCTATGCAGGTGGCCCTCGCCCATGGGACGGACACCCACCTGCCAAGGGTCAGCTTGTTCGAGCCCTCCTCTCCAGTCGGTCTCTAATATTGGAGCCAAAACCCACATCAGCGGACGATGCAGCCCTTTGGGCCATCGTCTCTTGGGCCATAGACCATTTTGACGGTTCTATTGCGAGGTACTCATATGCAAATTAGTTTGGTCACTAGTGAGAGCTAGCAACATCATATCTTCTGAAAATTCTAATAGATGATGATAGTTTCAGATAAATAACTCCAGCTAGCAGAACAAAAATGTAAATGTTCTATAAGCTGTATCTCTGCCGAAGACTTCAACTATACCTTCTACCAAGAGATCCTTTATGCTCATTGGATTACATCATCTCAGTGGAATGACTGCAGAATTGTTCTTTCTAGAGTCTAAAACAATGCATTTGGACAAGCATACTGAAACATACAACCCAATCTCACATGCATAAAAGTGATAAAAGCACAACAATGATATTAGAAAGTAATATACAACCCAATCGCACGTCAATGCAAGTGATATTATAAAGTTCGAAGACTCGGGACAACATTTCTCCAGCAGATGAGCTGGATCAATGACGTTGAATCAACACACACACACCCAAAAATAACTAAAATGAAATAAAATCTTGACATGATAGGAGCCGAATATACACCATGTAACCATAGATAGCCATAGAGTCACAAACATAATATCATACTATTAACATTTTGCAAGTTGAGTATTCAGAATGAAAGGAAATAAAACAAGCAATATAAACAACATCACTACTTAACGGGTTCACATTCATCATCATCATCATCAACATCCCATGTCAGCTCCTCCTCGTCTTCTTTCTCGGCAGAATTCAACCTCTTGTGTAAATCAACCGATTTACTCATCGTGTTCCCGTCCCCATTCCCAATATCTTCAATCTCATCCCACCCGAGATCATCCTCGGCGTGCGATGATTGTTGGCTTGAAATAATCGAAATATCACTCCCGAGTTTCCCATCCGACAACTCCTTCTCACTGTCTATTAATTTCTCCCTTAAATTCTCCTCATCCACGATCTCATCACTCTTTGTACCCGAACTGCCAACACCCACAATCTCCCTGGTTTCAACTTCCGCATTATCCACCACTTTTCCTTTCTCCAGGCCATCTTTCGAATTGCAATCACCATTTTCATTGTTGCAGTTACTATCATCATCATCATCATCATCATCAAAATCCCAGCTTAATTCTTCCTCTTCCTCGCCAAGAATAACTTTTTTCACAATCCTAGCCCGCTCCTCCTCTGCCTTAATTAACTTATCTGCCCTATAGAAGTACCTACACCAAAATGTCTTCTCATCAACTTTCAAGGGCACGATTTCATTATACAATTCCACGATAATCCCATTTTCCTTAACCAGATGCTCGATTTCCCCCCTTTTGTCTTCCATCTTAAAACCCGTTCTCCACTGAAGATAATCATTTCCCTCAACTTCATCACAGTAAGTACGAATGTCACATTGCAAAGCACGAATCACAGCCTCCATCCTGTTGTACGGCTTAGCTTCTCTAGTAGAATTCAAGTCTCTCTCACCCTCAACCGACTGGGCGCTAGTGGAGCCATCAGAGTTCAAATCTGTACCAATAATCTCCGAGACGGTGGACCCCACGTTGTCGATGGCCTGTCCCACCGCCTCGAGGGACTCCTGGGCGATGGCGGCGCCGGACTCGAGACGGGCCGGGAGGTCCTGGACGACTCGGCTAGCGGCCTGGCGTATGACGGACGTCTCCTTCTTAAGTCCTGTGCTGAATTCTTGAAAATCTTTGTAGCAGTGGTCGATGAGGGTCTCAGATTTGGAGGCCAGGGTTTGGAAGAGGGTCGATCCGAATGCCCATGAGGAGGAAGGAGTTTGGGGATTTTGTGGGGCGGCGGGGATGGATGTCGGCGAGTCGGGGGCGGCTGCGTGGCTAGGGTCCGAGAAGGCCGATCTGAAGAAGTCCATCGGGTGAAGACGAGATCGATGAAGGATTCTGAATTGAAAGAGGTGATTGAATTATCGAGGGATTTGGAGATTTTGGGTTGGGGTTTGGGAAGGCGGTGGATGTATCGTATTCACTCGCATCAGATTTATGGTAATAAATTCTTGAAAGTCACACTGCTCACACACAATCTCTAGTCGACGGTAGAGATAATTTCATTAGAAATCCCAAATTTTTATAATTGTTATTAATTTAAGGCCTGTTTTTTTTTTTTTTTTTTTCAATAAAAAGACTATATTTTAAGTTATTCCTAATTTATGACTTACAATTTTAATTAACTACTTATTGTAAGGTCCAACTAATTTTAATATTTTACATAAATATGTGAATCAACTGTTATTTGAACAAAATTATTATTATTATTGTTATTATTATTATTATTATTATTATTATTATTTGTTGTTATTATTCTTTGTAATTTCTCTATGTTACATAAATATAAAAAAAATAATAAATATCTTCAGTAAATTTATATCAATAAGAAATCGAAACTATATAAATTACAATTATGCATCAACTTTATAATGATATCTTTAAAAAATGATAATGCAAAAAATATGTAGATCAAATATTATTTTTATTAATATTATAAATATGTAATAAAACTAAAAACTAATATTTAAATAATATTTTCTTCATTTTAGTTTTTAGAATCTTAACTTTTCCTTTTGGATGAAAAACTTAATATCATGTAATGATTGGCTGAAAATGATATATTTTTGTAGATCGTATGTAAATATCAGTTTTTAGTTTTATTACATATTTAAATTATTAATAAAAATATTTTTCTATTATAGATTTTTCAAATTCATTTATCTTTTATAAATTAATCATTATTAAAAATTTACAAAAATGTTATATGTATAGCTTCATTTTCTAATTAAGGCAAGTTTACTAAAGATATTTATTATTAACATTTTAAGTATGTAACATATACATTACAAAAAAAATAAAAAAAAAAAA
>CACSLK010000984.1:25191978-25220456 GCA_902706635.1 Striga hermonthica
AGTACGCAGTAAGTAGCAGAGGCCTAGTTCGTTTACGACGATCAGTATAAAACGAACTGCTCCTTTCTGGGATCCTGTTCAATACATAAATGTACTAGTGCAACTAATCAGTCAAGACAAACTGTATGGTTGACACTACTACCGTTCACGATGGGGTGTTCATGTCCATCTGGGTTGGGAACAAATTATTCTTGTTTCACGAGTAACTGATAACATGATCTTCAGGTTCGCCCGATGAAGACCCACACTATCTAATGCAAAACAACATAACGTAGAACTTGTTTAATCTATCATGTTTCTCATTCATAAAGGGTAAAAGTGTAATGTCATCCAAAGTCAAGCTTTCAGTATACAACACTAACACAGACTTTCCAGTGCCGCAACACCTTGCGATAGTAGTTCTCGCGCCCGACAGCGCGCCAGAGTAACCAGTGGCCGTCGATAGTGCATTGCCACACCCGGTAGTGTCTTTAAAGGCCAGCACCCGTGCCAGTAGCTGCTCCCGAGTACGGGAATGACTCGCACTGGTTGGTCTACGGGCGTGATAGTGTTCACTCGCACCCTATGCGTCCAATGTCGATGCACTTGTGTTACTAGTAGCCAAGCCAAGGCACTTATGTCAACCGCAACCGACCGGTTTATGACAACCCACCGGTCCAAGTCCAAGGACCCAATATATTTATATTGTTGATTCGAGTTATTTAATTCTAGATTTCGGTCCGAGTTTGTACCGGGATTTTTTAGTATTTTTATGAACCAAGTCAGCTAATTTCAAAACAATTATTTTATTCTGGACATAGGAAAATTTCAGAATCTTAGAGTATTCATTTGAATTCGGATTAATAATAAGATTAGAACTAAGTCAAAGACGAACGAGCATATGAAAACATCTCATTATGTTATTTTATTAAGTCATTCAAGCATAAGACTTAGCATATGTATTTAATTATATGTAGCTTGAGGAGTCGAGCTTTTGTATTTCAAGAACAACAACATTCCTATTATTTAGCAGAAAATGGGCATAATTTCAAAATTAGTCCTATAATTTGGCCACTTTCCAAAAAACCACCCCGCCATTGGCCACTTTCAAACTTGGTCCTATAACTTGACATTTTAATCAAATTTGGTCCTTTTTATCTAAAATATGGATTAAAATGAGATTACAAAAGGACCAAAATGTCAAATTATAGGACTAAATTTGATTAGAAAAGGACCAAATTTGATTAAATGGACAATTTATAGGACCAAGGATGAAAGTGGCCAATGGCGGGGTGGTTTTTTGGAAAGTGGCCAAATTATAGGACCAATTTTGAAATTATGCCCAGAAAATATGAGAACTCTGTTCTGGGATTTATATAAGGTTATTTCTCAGTATGACATCCAAGGTATGTACGTAAGAAAATGTTCCCCCGATGAGTGGGAAATGACCTACCAGTCTAGGTCTATATGATTTGTTGCACGTGTAAAGGCCAATTTGTCCTTGGCTCAGGTTCTGATGGAACCCTCCATGTATATATTATCCCATTAGAGTGTGCACACGATATCAGCGAAGTGTCCGAAAGCAGAAAAAAGTTAATTATGTTTATATATGCCAGTTATTTCAGTTATATGCACATATGATAGTTTTTAAATGTCATGATTATTAAGAATGTTATGTTGGTTTCTACGGAGTACCATGGTTATGTACTCACGTCCCATTAAACTATGACATGTCAGAAAATGGAGTTGAGCGTGTAGGCTGAGCTAAGGATGGGGTTGTCGAGTTTAAATGGCAAATAAAGAACATTTTTAAGTTCTGTAATAAATAATAACTCATGACGGACCAGTTTATGTTTCCGCTATATTTAGATTCTATATTGTCGAATAATACATGATTCAGTATTTCATTATATCAATCTATCCCAATGAGTGATATAGATTGAATATTGTTAAATAAATGTTCGACAATAAAGATTTGATTTATGTCTTAAACCAATATCTTTAAGTATGGTTATAAGATATGTATTTTCAGGAAATGAAAAGGGAACATCCCGAGATAAATTTAATATCATTCAAAATTATTATTAGTTTTTTGAAAAGCAAAAAATTTACTTTGATTTCAAACGTAATAAAAGAGGGGTTTTACAATGTAAGCATGTTAGAACATAGAAAACAGACCAAACTTAAATAAATGCTTGCTGCCAGAAGAAAATTTCCTGCACACTGATTTTAAAACAAGCATATCTCCCAAGATACAAAAGATTTATGCAAGATTATTGAATTCACAGAAAGTCAATTGTAATTAACAATTCATATGACTAGTGCAATATCAAGAAACCCAATATTGAAGGTCAAAACATTACATGAACATATGGAAGAAATTAGCGAAAATTCACGTTTTCCATGACGAAACTTCAACAATTCAAATCCCGACTAAGGCAACTTAAAACACACTTCCAAACATGATTTTCAAATCCTAAAACATGTTCAATAACACATAAATTCCCAGCATTTAATATCAAACACATAAACATAAACAAGGATCATAAAACATGGACAAATCATAATACCTTCTTCTTTTTTCAATGGATCTATTCGACATGCTCTTAATCTAAAATTCTCAGCTCATCCTACATCTTAAACAAGCATAGTTTTTCAACTTTTCTGGACTTAAATACTTTTACAAAATCATCCTTGTGAAACAAGAGATCCAAGATCAAACTTGGAACTCTCTTCTTTTCTTTTAAACTCGATCTCATAGATTCATTAAACTTCTTTTAGTTTTGATTTATCTTAAATTATCTTTGATTAATAATATGTACACATAAAACTCAGCCCAAAGTAATGAAAAAGGTCGATTTCTGTGCTCGGGAAAAAAGAAATAAAAATCGGCTCTCAGGGGATTCGGCTCGAGTCTCGGCTCTAGCGTGGGGTGCTCGTGTCTCGGGGGCTAGCGCGGTGGCCGGCGTCGGGTGTGCTGGGCACGCGGTGGATTGCACGCGGCGTGAGGGACTCGCGGATGGGCTGCCAGGCTGAGGGCGCGCGGGACTCGTACAGGGCTGCTGATGTGCGGGTGGCGTGGTGGCTTAGTGCTGCCAGGAGCGGTGGTGCGCGGATGGCCGAGAGAGAAAAGGGGGTCGTGCGGGCTTTTGAGTTCGTGAAATAATTTTCGTAGGGAAAAATAAATCTGATGATGAGGGGATATATTTATAAGGATAGGTTAAGGGGGCTTGGATGAATAATAGTATTCCTTTTTCTTGTAGGGATGAGATTCTTTTTGCTTGGTGATCAAGAAAAGATCTCGCCTTTTTTTTTTTTTTCTCAATTTCTCACGTGAAAATACTAGGGGTGCCAAATTATTGTGTTCTCTCTATCTTAGATTAATACACCTTCTCTTATTTTTTGCCGGAACGATAGAAGATATTATAAATCAAAATGCACAAATGTGCGAATACAAAGCAACCCCTAGCTGAATTGAAACAGCCAACAACTGAAAGAGAGGGAGGACATTTCAGAAGACCGCCTAGAAACCCGACTAGCCAGGCTAGAATAAAAACCACTCACAACAAAACCAACACCACACTACAAATCACAAAACTACAACTGAAAAGCTCCCCACAGAAGAATAGAGACAGGAGCGGATCCCCACAGGATAATAAGCTTGCTCCTGGTCACACTGAGGCCAACGGCCCAAACCAAAAAACAAGACACGAAACTCAAGCAAAGTGCCCACACCTAAAACACAATCCTACCACACAAGACAAGAACAAAAGAAACAATAAAACAAAAGAACACATAAGCCCTCCCTCTGCAGCAACTCCGAACTGAACTAGTAGCCACCGAATCAACCCAAGGGAATCCCGCGGCATGAGAAAATCGACCCCTCCACTGCCAAACTACCTATATGAATCGAAACACAAGCCACGAAACCTACCCAGGCGAATTCTTCCCAACGCTAAATAACACCAAGAGAGCTCCCAACACCGTCCTACCGAGTCCCCTAACACCACTAGCGGCCTCTGAAAAAACAGTGTGAACCAGGAGCTATCTTAACGTCACAGCCCTGGCTCCACCACCCCAAAAAAACAGGGACACCAAGAACCTCTCCCCCGAACCACAGGCACTAACTCTGTCTTCCAACATAGAGCCGCAACCACCGAGCTCCGCCACACGTCAGAGAGAACAGAGAAAGCACGGAGCACCTCCAGTCGTAGGCAAAATAAACTCAAGTCAGAGCGACAAGAAGAGAAAACTCACCAATAATCGTGACCGACGAACGCGAATCCACTCGGACGTCGACCAACAAGGCTCCACCTTCGAGTACCAATCTGCAGGCGAAAAGGTACAGAGCAGACCGACAGACCCCCTAAAACCGCTGCGACCAGAAAACTTGACCAAGACTACCATCCAATCCGTCGTAGGCGAAATCAGAGAGAAGCTCGTCATTGAGGCTCGAGACGCTCCAACTCGAGACACCGAAACCCCAGAGCCGCACCCGACCCTAACCCATGGTACCAAGACCCAAGGACCCGCCACCGCACCGGAGAGGTTAGCTATCGCAAACCTTAACCCACTTTTCGGAGAGGGATAATCGGACTTGGCAACTACTGCATCTACCGATACAAGAGGTGGGGTGGAGCGCGGCATCTGGGAGGGGCCCTTCTCCTTTATTGCTTAGGAAATTATTTAAATAATTAAAAATTATGATTAAAGAGGTTTTAATTAAGAAAAATTAAATAGATGGTGACATCTAACTAAAATATCATTTATTCTTCATAATTAATATTAAATGGACGAGAAAATCTACTTAATATCCATTTTAAATGTCTAGCTAAATAAAATAAAATGCTTGAAATTAATTATGCTCGTTAGGGGCGCTACATTCTACCCTCCTTAAAATATTTCCTTCCTTAGAAATAAGATCATCTAGAGTCATTGAGCATTTCTAATCATGAATAGGATAAACAATAGGTACCTAGTTTCTTCCTCGGCTCGACACGCCGCCCATACGAGGCTCCTCTTTAGTCGGCTTCTCACCAGTTTCCAGTGGCACTTCTTTTCTCTCACACAGTCTTCCAACTTGCACTACCAAGTCATAGAAGTTGACCGTCGGCATTCCTCTAGTGTTTGGGATCCCCATGTTCGCTTCCCTTAGCTCATCGTAAATCCTATTTGCCTCGGTCTTCCATATTGGCGGAAAAAATATCGCTAAGCTTCTTGCTTCCATCCCAATGGAACATGATGTTAGCACGCCTACCTCTTACCTCTACCCACCTATCAAATACCTCATGTACATTCCCTCCTACCGTCTTAGCTTCGTTGAATGCAAGCCTCTTAAACTCCTTAAGCTTCTTGTCTGTGATACTTCTGGGGCCTTGTGGACAACCGACTAAAATTACCCTTCGAAGCAAACATGACTGTAATTAATCCTTTGAATCCTATTCTACGCCTATCATGAATAACCTCGGGAGACATCATATCTCGGTAGATGGTGAATCGATCAATCGACTTCCAAACATAGATGCTATTATCCGACTCCATATGAACCCCCGACTCTTTTGTTTATAAACCGAGAACTGACTCTACTGAATCTCGAAGCAGGTGACTAAGCTCGATTCTGATTGGACCGAGATCGAAGACACAATCATTACATTCCCCTTGACATTTGGGCCACCGCTTCAAAAGGAGGATCCGCATTAAATGCGATCCTATCTACCTCGTACAAGAAGTCAAAGTCTCCGCGACTATAATAGTAGAATTTATTGTAATAGAAAGGATTCTAAAAAAAATTGATCATGTATGTCATCTCGGTTAAATAATAATACAAACATCTTGTACTCAAGAAAAATCTAAAACAATACAAATCCTCTATTCTTCCCATTTTAAATACGTTATATTGTGATCGTAAATTTTGTATAACAACAGTTTGGCGCTAGAGGAAGGACCTCATAACTTATTTGAGGTTAATCTTCGACAAAATTCCATATGTGTTGTGTTCTGTCACTCCACATATTCAACGTTATTATCAACCTACTTAACATGTCTCAATCTGAGCAAACCACAAGAGCTGGACAAAGCCGTAATATTGCCAAATCTACTGCACAACCAACTGCAGTACCCACACTCCCAAATTATAATGTCCTATTTCAGAATCCTGAATTTGTCAAAGGATTCACTGCTTTAATGGCCCATACTATTCCTGGGACCTCACAAGTGAACCCGGTTCAGCCTTTTAAAACAGGTCAACCTATCCAACCTCAAGGCGGAGCTGCACAGTCTCATACAACTTCTCACCCTCGTCAAGGAGTCCCTCAACCGCAAAACGAAGGACCCATGATTCATACAAACGTCCCTCCTCAAGCTAATGTGATCCCACCAGAAGTCCACTTGCAGGAACAAAAGATCGAAATTGATTCCACTCGACCCCAAGAAAATTCGATAAATCTTGTTCCTGCTCCTTTATTATCTCAACCTGTAAGACAAGCCGATTTGTGACAACGAATAGAACAGAATCGTCTCACACGACATGAATCCCTTGAGCTTGAGAAGCTTAGAAGAAAAGTAGCCGACTTAGAAACTCGGCAGAGAATTCGTGACACCCACGTGCATCGCGATTCCACCTCGGTGCATGCAGACATCAAAACGGACTCACCTTTGGCCTCGGAACTTACTTCAGAGCCTCTACTGGGAAAAGTAAAAGTTCCCCAAATCGGTTTATACGAAGGGGCCTCCGACCCCGATGCCCATCTCGGTCAGTACACCTCCTGGATGGAGTTACACAACGCGACAGATGCCCTACGCTGCCGTATGTTCTCATTAACATTGTGTTGTAAATATTTTTCTGGAGTAGAATCGAAAGATTCGAACACCTGGTCGTGTCTCACGTGGAATGTTAGCCGGAATATTGTGCACGTTTATTCAATCACGCAAGAAGAAATAAAGTTTGTAAACATACTAATTCAAATAACTGGGATTGGTTTTAATTATTAACTAGCACGAGAACTCAAGTAAAGCAGTAAAAATAGCAAGCGAAGACGAAGAACAAATAGAATTTAAGGAGCTAGGGATTCGAGGATATCCTTTTTGGTTCGATATGCAATTAATGGGCATGTGATTGTTCAACTAAGTGATTTGAATATCCGACACATTCAAGTACTCATTCTCAATAACTTTTCGTAACAAGAGAACAAACTAGAACGACAAATTAATAATTCATATAATTTCTAGGCAATACAGTTACGTACAAGCCCAGTTCATACGAGTCTATTTCGACTGACTCCTCCCCTTTCGGTTCTAAGAGTCGATTAAAGTAGACTAGAGGGTTGTTAACCAACTAATCAAACAGAACTACCAATATCAAACACTAATAAATCAAACTCAATTGAAAACAATTGCACGTTGAAGTGTCACCCTTCAACAATTCTCAATATTCAAGAACGATAATTGAAAATCCCTTTTAAAAGTTCAACCGCATGAAACGAACAATCACGAATCCCACGATCACATCGAGACCAAAACGATAATCCCTATTGCCTAGCATAATGATTTAGCTACTCATGATCGAATAATCAACACAAACATCCTTAATCAAAGCAAACACATCCATAGAATAAATGTATAGAAAACTTACGATTAATGAAAATTGAATAATAATCCGGTAAACAAGATTAATCCGAAGGAAATATCAAAATCTGAAATCCAAAATCCAGTCCGTGTTCTACGTCCCGAATTATGAAAGAAAAGATGAAAAAAATCTGTTTTTGAAGGGAAAGGACCGAGCAAAATTAAAAACCTAGGTTCTCCACACCCCTCTTCACGATTTCACAAAATCAGGCTTTAAAAGCCTGCAAATGCGCGACTCGGGGCCGCGGAGGGGCCTGCGGGCCACGGTGAAAGAGAGTTATGTGGCTGCGGCTCTTCCCTAGGCTGCAACTTTTTGCTGCAGAAGATTGGGATTGGGGCCTGCTGTTGTTCGCCGCGGCCGCGGGAGGAGAAGTCGCGGTCGCGACTTTGAAATCTGGGCGCAACGGGAAGAGTGCAGCAGGCGCGATAGAAGAAGGGTGGCGCGATGCCGTGGTACCGCGACGTGAAGGAGATGCGTGTTGGAGGACTCACGGCGTGCTGGGTGCGAGTACCGTGGCGTGGCGGCGCTTCACGGTGCAGAGGAGGAGGGTGGCACGGTGCGGTGCCGTCCCGCGGTGTGGTACAGGCAGCGAGCTGTTGGACTGCTGTTGGGACGTGAAACATGCTTCTGTTAGAGGTTTAGATGGACGTGGGATGTGCAGCGGCATGGAGAAGCAGCACCATCGGAGCTTGAGGGGCGTGATAGCACATCCGAGGGAGAGTTGCCGTCGAAACTTGAACATGTAGCGGGCTCTTAGGAAGATTGTTTACCGTGAAGGTGATGGAATGTAACGTGCCGTGAGGAGGGCTTCTGTGCGACACCGACATGGCACGAGTTTGGGGTTCGCTATCGGTTGATTTGCACGGTTTTATGCCTGGGACTCGTTTGAACTCGTTCGAGCTTGGAATGGAGTTCCGCTTTTTCTTATGTGACGCCGACGAACCCCTCTATGAATTAAGCTCGCCAAAAATATTTCCATAAAATGATAATCAAACCGAGGTACCTACCCTGCACACCATAAGACGGAAACAAAAACGGAGAAAACGAAGAAAATAATCAAAAAACACATAAAGACTCTAAGAAGATGAAAACACACGACGAGAAACAAAACGGACCAAAACTAAGAGAAAAAACATAAGATGGGGGGAAAAAAGGTAAAATTATCACGAAAACGCAACAAAAATAGGACAAACAACTCCTCCACACTAAAATCTTTGTACGTCCCGAACAAAAAGAAAAGAAAAGACTCAAAAACACGCAAACGAGCATGGATAACTGTTCAAATAAGACAAGCCTCAAATTAATCAACTTAGCTGAAGAGACTTCCAATGACCGATGCATACCTCAATTACACTTGAATGCAACATTTTGAAAAGACAAACTCTCGAGCACAAAAATATAGTATATAAATGCCTCACTCGTTTCTTTCATGAATATAAAACTTGGGCGCTCAAATTGGTCGATCATCATGCATCAACATAAGCTTGCTTATCATCTATTCATACTCTCAATTAACCAAAGATCATGAACTGTAAATCAAGAGGACTTTCAAGGTTGCACTGAAGACATCAAAGGGAGGACAAATATAGGGACATAGTGGCTCAAATAAACAATCAAACCCTCAAGCATATAAATAACTCGAACACCTCACCACTTATCCAACATCAACACGATACTAATCATTCCCACCAAGACTCAATACAACATTCGCATATGCTCAAACTGAATTGCATTTCAAGTACTCGACTCTTTTTTTTTTTTTTTTTATATATATTTTTCTTTATTTTATGGAAATTGTTTTTTTTAACAAGACTGAAACGTAAGGACGACCTTCTCTAGGTTTAAACATTTGATGTCATCTAAGTTTCTTAGAGTGGTTTCCCAATACTCATTACTCGTGAGAATCCCACAAGTAAACGGAGTAGAATCCTTTTCGTATGTCTTGTGAATTCCCATTTTTTTCAAGCACCCAAAATGCAACTCAAACAAGTTATACACCTTCCCCAACACATATTAGTAAGAATCCGTCATCATATAAAGTATACAGTCAAGTCTCAACATATTCAATCGAATCGGATGACAATAAATACGGTTTTAGGCTCAACGAGCTACTAATGAACATATAACTCTAAGGGCCAATGAAGAAGGCAAAAACAAGCTATATCAAAGAAATGCCTCTATCATATTCGCAAATCACAACTTTAATCAATTCATTTCAGAAAAGACTCAAAGCAAGTTCTGATCAACGAGAATTCGACCAATATCTCTCGAGAAACAAAATAAGGCTCAAACTTTCACATAAGGTAAATAATATCCAATAAAACGATACATCAAGTTCATCAAAATATACTGGTCATGATCATCATCACATCTCCTCAACATCATCAATAATCATCAACAAACCTTAAAATTCACCATGACCCATACTCAAAAACACGCAAACTGGCTCAAGACAAAACACTCAAACAAAAAATAAAAAATGAAAAATACCTTAAAAGACCTAGACCTGGTCAACAATATAGACACATAATCATGTAAAAACTCCCCCACACTTAAAATCGAACAATGTCCCCATTGTCCATCATTAGTGCTAGGAAAGTTTGCCCACATAATCAACCAAACACAAAAACAGAAAAAACTAAACCAAAAATGAAAATAAAAAGAAAAGGGAAAAGATACAAGCGTACAGGGCACAGTGACTAGTCTAGTCACAGTGAATCCGGTGGTGCCGGTGGAGGGTGGAGGTAGTCAGGCCCCAAACAGCGACGGGCCTCTATCAGCTCAACTCGCTCACCCCATTCTGATCGGGGCAACTCTCTGGAACTCGGGTGGGGTGGGGTGAAGTCGCGGTTGGCATGACCTCTTTGCATATGCTCTCATACACGCTTCGCCAACAATATGCTCAATAGCCCAAATGGACATGCATTCCTCCACCAAGCTCGCCTGCGACTCAGGCTAGGTCTCTCGAATAGAAATGGCGATAGAACTTACCCAACAATGTCATGCTCGCCGTCCCCTTTGTCACATCGATAACAGTACCAGTGGTCGCCATGAAGGGTCGTCCAAGTAGAATGGAGTGTTGTTTCCTATTTTCTTCCATGCTCCCCACATCGAGCACTACGAAGTCCACGGGGACTATCAACTTCCCCACTTGGACGAGCACATCCTCAACAAGCCCTGCTGGCTGGCAGAACGAGCAATCAGCCAGCTGTAGACGCATCTTGGTGGGCTTCAACTCTCTAAGACCGAGTCGATAGTAAACCGCGAGTGGCATGAGGTTAATTCCTGCTCCCAAATCAAGCAACCCCGATATCTCTTCCCCATTCCCGAAGGCCATAGTGATCACAAAGCCTTTGGGGTCTTTCTCCTTTTTCGGCAAGTCATGCTGGAAGACACTCGTCGCCTCACAGATAATCACCTCCTCTTTATTCTTAAATCTCTTCTTGTTCGTGGCCACCTCCTTGAAGAATCATGCATAAGCAGGGACTTTCTTCAACACATCGGGAAGAGATAGATCGACATTGGCCTTGGCCAACATCGCATGAAGGTCCCAAATCATCGAGCGATCCTTCTCCTTCAACAGTCGGCTTGGGAAGGGAATTTTTGGTTTATAGGGGTTCAGAGATCTGTGTAAAGTAAGCTCGAGTGGTGGTGCCACTGAGGTTTCTTCTATCTGTATGAGCTCTTTCGGGCCCTCGAGCCCGGGCATGATCACGGTCACCGCATTTGCTTGCTCTGACTGACTCGGCAGCTTCCCTTTGTTCATATCAGCCTCGATGCTCCCAACCTGTGTGGCCAGTTAGCCTACTTGCATCTCGAGACGCTTAATGGACGCATCCTGGTTGGTGATAAAATTGAGAATCTTGTCTAGCTTGTCGTCCATTCTTGGTGGGGTTGGTCCAGTTTCTGGTGCAGGCAGCCATAACATTTGTCCCCTGTTTTGCTGCTGATGGGGAACAAAATTAGGCTGAGGTGGCTGCTGAAAGTTGTTGTTCGACCAAGAGAAACTTAGGTGGTTTCTCCATCCGGAATTTACGTGTTCAAGTATGGGTCATTCTCGGGCCTGTTCTGGTATCCTTGCACTGCATTTATCTCAGCACCTTGCCCCCATAGTTTGGCTCGATAGCCGTCGGGCACACTTCAGAACTGTGTCCCTGTACTCCACACGCTCCACAAGCACTAACGGCCATAGCCTGAATAGACGAGGAATTTCTAGTGTTTAGTAGCTGCATCTGTTCTGTGAGCTCAACTAACTGCTGGGCCATGGCATCATTACCAGGTCCGACCTCGTTCACTGTGGACCTCTTCCCTCTACTGCTCTTCTGAGACAAGTTAGCACTCATCGTCTCGTAAATCGCAATCATCTCTTCGGCAGTTTTGGCTCCAATATCCCATCCGGCTGCATTGTCCACCATGTATTGCAAGTTTTGATGGGGGGAGTCGTAGAAACAGTTCACTAGTAGCCCTGGAGCGAGGTTGTGGTGAGGGAACTGCCTCTGGAGGTCCTTGAAACGTTCCCAAGCCTCATGAAGAGGCTCATGTGGCAGTTGAGCAAAGGAGACAATTTGGGACCGGTGTCTTGGGTCTTCTAATGGGAATAGTACTTCCTGACAAATTTTGAGTAGACTTCGGCTCAAGTTGTTAGAGAATTCGGGGCCAGGGTCATGAACCAAGCTTTGGCCCGGTCCTTCAGTGTCTCCAGGAAGCACCGCATCCTCAATTGATCCTCAATCAGCCCATGCAAAGAAAAAGTTTGGAGGACGTTATAAAACTCCCGGAGAAAGTGAAGTGGGTCCTTGTTGGCGAGCCCGTGGAATGATGGAAGCTGATAGTAGTGGACCATCTTTAGCTCATAGTTGGGGGCAACTTGTGGCAACCGGATGCAAGAGGTGATTGGCCCGATCATAGGTTGGGCCAGGTTCCTGAGGACATTACAGGGAGCTTGCTGTTCAGCCATGTCTGAGTTGCTTCCCTCGGATGAATTTGGAGAGTGCTCGCCTTTTTCTTGTGAATCCAGGCTAAGCTCATCTAGCAGCTCTCTCAGGCTCTTGTTAATCGACTTGTTGATGGAGGATAATATACGTCCACTCCTGGTACACATACACTTCACACAACAAACGGTTACGAGCACCAACGGTAAATAAGAGAAAATAAAATGGAAAAAAAAAACAAAGAACTATCGCCTAAACAAATAAAGAGAAAAAAAGAGTAACACAGAAAAACAAAGTGAATAATCGCACAAAATATATCGTAAACCTTCCCCGACAACGGCGCCAATTTGTTGTAAGTAATTTTCCAGAGTAGAATCGAAAAATTCAAACACCGGGTCGTGTCTCACGAGGAAGGTTAGCCGGAATATTATGCACGTTTATTCACTCACATAAGAAGAAATAAAATTCCTAAACATACTAATTCAAATAACTGGGATTTGTTTTAATTATTAACTAGCACGAGAACTCAAGTAAAGCAGTAAAAATAGCAAACGAAGACAAAGAACAAATTGGATTTATAGAGCTAGGGAGTCGGGGATATCCTTTTTGGTTCGATATGCAATTAATGGGCAAATGATTGTTCTGCTAAGTGATTTGAATATCCGACACGTTCAAGTACTCATTCTCAATAACTTTTCGTAACAAAAGAACAAACTAGAACGGCAAATTAACAATTCATTTAACTTCTAGGCAATACAGTTACGAACAAGCCTAGTTCATACGAGTCTATTTCGACCAACTCCTCCCCTTTAGGTTCTAAGAGTCGATTAAAGTAGACTAGAGGTTGGTTAACTGAATAATCAAACAGGATTACCAATATCAAACACAAATAAATCAAATTCAATTGAAAACAATTGCACGTTGAAGTGTCACCCTTCAACAATTCTCAATATTCGAGAACGATAATTGAAAATCCCTTTTAAAAGTTCAACTCACATGAAACGAACAATCACAAATCCCACGATCACAATCGACACCAAAACGATAATCTCTATTGCCTAGCATAATGATTTGGCTACCAATGATTGAATAATCAACACAAGCATCCATAATCAAAGCAAACACATCCATATATTAAATATATAGAAAACTTACGATTAATGGAAATTGAATAATAATCTGGTAAACAAGATTAATCCGAAGGAAATAGCAAAATCCAAAATCCAATCCGTGTTCTACGTCCCGTATTATGAAAGAAAAGATGAAAAAATCCGTTTTTGAAGGGAAAGGATCGAGAAAAATAAAAAACCTAGGTTCTCCATACCCCTCTTCACGATTTCACAAAATAAGATTTTAAAAGCCTGTTAACGCGAGACTCACGGCCGCGGTGAAAGAGATTTCAGCGGCCGCGGCTCTTCCCGAGGCCGCGACTTTTACTGCAGAAGATTGGGACTTGGGGCCTGCTGTTGCTCGCCGCGGCCGCGGGAGGAGAAGTCGCGGCCGCAACCTTGAAATCTGGGCACGACTGGAAGAGTGCAGCAGGTGTGATGGGAGGAGGGCGGCTGTAGTGCCCCATTTATTCTGCAGGTGCGATTGGATTTATATATTTCGTGCTCGATTTTATTCCGGCTATATACTCGTAATTGGCTAATTGTTCTATTAATTAATTTTAATATCGAGCTGAATTATATATTTAATTATTTATAAGTTGATCGAACCGAGTATCGTTATTAGTGAGGATTTTAATTCGAACTAGCACCGAATAACCCGGCCCTCGACCGCACGAGGCCACGCTTGCATGAGTCCATCCGCCCGACCCGAGCTCTTGCATGCATGGCTACCTTTTTGAAGTTTGAAATCAAAGTTTATAACATCCCATCCCATAAAAATCAGATTTTAGTCTCCATCTTAATTCACCATTATGAGCTTATTATGGAGAGGGAGTTACAATTTTCATTAAAAAGGTAAGATTCCCTCACTCTTGTCATCACTCTCTCCATATCTCTCTCTCTCTCTCTCTCATCTTCCTCTCCACGCTCAAATTTTCAAAATTTCCCACTCCATTTCTCTCCTAATTCCACCGGAGATCACCATATTCGACAAGACTCCGGGCGAGCCAAGCAGACGATTTTCCTGCCCGTAGGATCCAACCGAGCCGCCTTTGGAGTTGGTATTTTACTAATTTCATATTATATTATGTAATTTCATGCTAAATGGCTGAATATATATTTTTCTTGAATTAATTGAATTTATATGTTATTATATGGTTTATTAGTGCATTGAATTATATAAGGTTTAGTAGTGAACCTTTAATATCTGATCAAAAATCGTGGCTAACTCTTGAACTATGGAACATCTTTGTGTCCTAAGCACAATGGTCTCGACCTTGTGCATTTTGGACTTGTATTTTTCAAGATATGCATTTTTGAATATTATGTGTCTGCTGGAACTTATAAAATTCGTGATAATTCGCTTAGTTGTCCAAAAATTTTGAATTTTTAATATGTTTCTCCTGTGATATATAGTCACTTCGTGTTTAAGTTTCATAAATGTTGGATTTGAATTGCTATGGTAAATAATTAAATGTTCATTTCTGCTGAATCTTTAAAAAATCATATAAAATCAGATTTTTATTGTAAATGTATGAAACTTGGTTATTGTGCTTAATTTATGTGATGTTGGATCTAGTAAAAATATCAGAAAAGTTTGGATTCAATAAGTTGTATTTTTGTTAAGATCGTATTTTTGGCTAAATCTTGTAATAATTTTCATAAATGACATGTTTAGTTTTTATGCTTGATATTTTAATGTTATACTCCCAGCATGTTGTAGTTTATGGTTTAAATTTTGTAGATCCTGAATCACCCTTGTTGTCCGTAAATAAATTCGTGACCATTTTTGCTGCCATTTCGTGTTATTTTTATAAAATAGCTTATATATGTGTTGAGGCTGAAACTTAGTAAATTGTCATTGCTCAGCATGTAATATCATGTGTTAAAATGTTAAATTAAAATTCGTTAGTATGGCTGGTCCTCTTGGAAACGTGCTCCACTTGTCCTAATTTCTCAATTATTTTTCATATAGTTCAAGTGTAAAATTTAGTGTAAATCTTTTTATATGATGTTGTTTGTTGTTGAATGATATGTGTGTAAATTTTGGAGTCAAACTCTCGGGTAGTCGTTGAGGAAATCCCGAGAGGTGCCGTAAGAGGTGTTGCCGGTCAGCATGCGCCCAGTAACGCCTGCAACGCGTGTGCCTAAGTCCATGAACTGATCTTTGGAATTGTTTCCCGAACCTTTGACCATAGTTCACCTTTCATTGTTTATTTGACTTGGTCAACCATTATTTTACTATTATGTGGCTTCCCCATACTTGGTTCCGAGTCGAGTCAAGTGCTCCATAAGTCCACGAGATTTTCCACGAGCCACTTAGTTGAAATGTTTCAACTAAGTTTAAGTGTTCGTTGGATTATTAGTAATCGGGAGGCTATCTTGATTTCGTACAGGTTTTTAGAGGTGTTGACCTCATCACTTATCCGAGCCTTGCCTTTGTGTTATTCGCTGCTTCCAGGTGGGTAATGTTTGTGTATCTATAATTATCGCATTTTGTTATTTCGTATAAATGTTCATTTCGATAACTTAAGTATGCCTGAGAATCTTAGTCTAGTGTGTTACACCGCCAGGAGTGTCTCGCCTTTAGTGCCTTTGATGAATGCATAAACAGTGAGAGGTCCTTGAACCGTTTGCCTAGTCGGGAGGTGACGCCCTGAACCGTTTGCCTAGTCGAGAGGGGAAAAACAGCTCTACTGTCTCCCGAAAAGGATCCCTTTTCCTATGTCGAGCTAGGGAGGGAAGGTTTCTGGTTACTTCCTTGCCGATGTCTGATCAGAAGGTTGTTGTATGTACATAGGAGATTTGCGATAGGGCCGGATAGGGAGATAGACCTGGATTCTATGCATACTCTATTTATATGGGGCTTAGAACTATCTACCTTTATTATAATTCGAATTCTACTGTTTATTGGGTAAACTCTAGTCGCATTTGGGGTTAGTTATGAACCCTAGAAATTTCTCTCTATAAGTTTCGAGTTAGCACTTTGCGCGAGCTATCTCGTTAATAGTTGAGATTTGCTTATATGCACCATAGCTTTTCTGGTGACCAACGTCGCGATGACTTATTGAGGTTAGACAACCGAGAAGTTCCGAATGTGCAGGATCACTCGAACGTCTGAGGCAGCTGACAAGTGGACCGGAAGAGCAGTGGTGGAATCCAATCAATGGAGTGCGATGATTGTGATTTAAAGCTTCGAACGACTTGTCAACCGATGCCGAAGAGCTCTGTTGATTGATGGAGTGTTGCTAACGCAACTCTCGAGGATGGAAAGACCTCGAGGAAAGCAACGGCTAGTTTTATTGCATGGGTTATGAACGTTGACTGCAAGAGCTGTCAGTTTGGCGGAACGACTCTGTAAACTCAAGTGGATCCAGCGTACTGTTACGCGGAGTCCTAACTCGACCATTCTATTATCGTTTGCTATACCGACTACTGGCATTAAGGCCAGAAGAGGATCGTGCCGTTTCGTTCCAGGTGTGAATGAAGGAGAATCATCACTGAAGAATATTTTCCTTGGAACTGTGCGATTTCATGGAGAAGGAGATTGGTGACCTACACCAGAGAGGATCAACGACAGACGAATGTAATTGAACCTTCACGCGGATGAACTCTTCTGCTCGACATTTAGTCAATACAGAGGAAGAATTCCATGGGTATGCTCTGACTTAGGATGGGGATGAACTGAGCAAGGAGTGGACAACTGATCGGAAAATCGAGATCGTGTGTTGTCTATTAATCTTTCCATTTTTTTGTGTGTTATCTTTAAATCGGTTGTGCAATTTTTGTGTTTTATGTTTGGAGCTAACTTTGTTTAGAGGCTTTGTGTACAAATAAAGATAAGCAATCTGTTTTCTGCTAGACTTTATTTGTTGCAAGGTTGGTGTTGTTGTTTGCGATAACTCTGAGTCCGTGTAATCGAAATTTTCGAATGTCGTCGCAATTGTCTATGGTATCATAACCTGGAGGCCATTGGTGTTCATTTATCAGGTCGTGATCGACTCGTATGTGGCACCAAAGATGATTTTCCCTGAACTGTAGTCATTGATGATTGCGAAGAAGGTGTTGTACCTTAAAAGAGCACTATGAAGCATAGAGCTGCCTTATCCTTGGAATATTCGTTTCATGGTAATCTTTGAGAATCTCCCGTTCTTTTGGTTCGTTGGGATTGCTGGAAGAACCTTTTTCTTTCTTGCACTTTTACAATATCTTTGGAAACTATTGTCTTTGCTTCCCTATTTACTTGGATTTTTGAAACCAAGTTTTGTGACCAAATGTATCAATTGAGATAAGAGTTTTCAGCTTTCTGCTTGTCCTATATCATTCTTTCAGTTGTGTTTGGGTATTCCCTTCATCCGAACCAATTAATTTTTATTTCCATCGAGGAAGAATTGGACCATTTCTGAGACGCACCAGTCATCTGGATGCACCGAGGTAGTCCGGAGGGTCAACAAAGGAGGCCACAAGAGGAGCAAGGCGAGTTACAACGAACCTGGACAATGGAGGAGCCAATATGTTCATGACAAAGAATGCTGCACATCGACAACCGTGAACTAACTGATGAATAAAGAAGGATGACCTTCTATCACGAAGTGAAGACATGTTCAATCAACGGAAGACAACTACAAAATCTTTGAAGACCGATCTGAGACCCGATGTATCATTAGCAGAAGATCAAGGAGTCGACATATTAAAACGGACTCTGGAACTCGATGAGAATATCTGCAGTCAAATAGCGATTCTTTCCATACTACGCAATGCAATGGCGACTGTGAAAGATTGTCTAGTAGTAGTTCTGCAGTTATGTTATAATCTAAGAACTCTGAGACGTAGCAGAAATAATCGAAGACGTGATCGAGGTCATTTCGATGAACGAAGCCTCTCGCCTGGACCTTGAGATGTGAACTCTAGGCAGTGCAGATAAGTAGAGCTCGTTCAGGACTGCTGGCATGATTAGCTACCGGAGGAAGAGCTAACGTGACGGCCGACGCTGTTATTCAGAAGAGTCGATGTGAGCTAGCTAGTTGGTATCTCTGAAAGAGCCGCTGACCTGGTACCATTCTCGACTGGAGAGCTGCATTAGATTTCCTTTGAGGATTTTTGCCTATCTCTAGCGTTGAGTCTTTTTGCGTGTTAGAGTGTGTTGTTGGAGAAAGGTAATGGACTTGGAGCTCGGTTTTATGCCCTGTTATTTTTGAGACCTTGAAACTCTTCAATTCGTGTAAAACCAAGAAACTTGTTTGGAATGAACCCCATTTGTACACATTTTTGTGGAAAAACTCTTCTCTTGCTATTGCCTTAGGCTATGTGAAATCCCAAGTCAGAAAATTTTCATATTGAGAAAAACCATGGATTAAGTTTTCTTGTCGAAACCTTGAAACGATCGCCGACCTTGGCTAGGTGGAGCCCACGCGAAGTGGTGGTTGAGCAGGCACGCTCGTGCTGAGAGACGTTAGGCACTGCGGGGACGACCGTTGACTCGCACGAAGGCTGCAGCCGCCATCACCGAACGCAGGAACTCCCTTGTCCAGTGTGTACGGCCAAACCTTGACCTTGCGGCTGGTCTCTGAATAGGTACACGTGAGCGTCCTGGCGCCCCGCATATGCAGCGCCTGCGAGTTTGTTACCTCTCGGAGGACAGTGCATTAAAATTCAAACGTCCATTTTATTTTTCTTTTGGACGGGTGGGACCACCGAGAGTTCCAAGTTCCACAAAACTGTGTTTGCATCCTTGATCGATGGTTTCGATAATGAAGCATGGTCGATAAGTTTCCTATGCATGTGCAAGGAGTCCTCGAGATGGCGAGATATGGGACTTGTGTTGCCAGCAAATTGAGCCATGAGGGGCCACATTTGTGCTGTAGAATCGTGTATTCTAAGTATAAGTATAGCGAGGCTATACCGCGTGCATGGTTGCACATGTACCGTGACAATCGCTTTGGCAAGAAGTCACGGGTGTGTCGAGATTGTGGGTAAGTTTTTGGCGTGACCCAGGCACCATGCTGAAACTTAGCCCCACGTGTCGACCATGATTATTTGACCGATGATCTCACGGTCGAGGCACCATGAGACCTGTTGAGGTCGTGTGTGCATGTTGTGTGTTGTATTTTTTTCATTTTCTCGCCATGGGTGGGTCATTTTGTGTTTTTGAGTATCGAACGAGTATCTGGATGGTACCATTCGAGTTTACCCTTTTGTATGATTAGAGGTGTGGTATACCTTGGTTTGGGATAAATGAGAATCCGTTGTCGTGTGCGGTTAGTCCTTTGAGATCCTTGCTTGAGTCGGGGACTTAGATTATCGGCTAGCTTTACCACCTGTTTTGTCAGGGGTGCATGTTGTGTTTCATGTCTCGATGTTGCATGGATATGTGCATGACCTGGACTACGTGGTGGACTTTGGCGAACTGTGGGTCGAGCGAGACCTTACCTATGAGGAGGTACAGAACATTTTGGACCAGGGTGTCTATCGGCTGAGGAAACGGGCAGTGAACCTTTGGAAGGTGCTATGGAGCCGACATGACGAGTCTGTGATGACTTGAGGTAAGGAGGCCGAGATTAGGGGGAGTTTCCCTACCTTCTCGTTTTGGAGGCCATTGTATTCTTTTAGTTCGTTAGTTTTCTTTTGTCTTTAAATTTCGAGGTCGGAATTCGTTTTAAGGTGGGTAGATTGTAATAGCGCCCATTTGTTCCAGATTATTTTAGAATTATTATTATTTTTTCAATTTTTGGATTTATTTATTTCATGCTCGATTTTATTTCGACTATATGCTCGTAATTGACTAATTGTTCTATTAATTAATTTTAATATCGAGCCGAATTATATATTTAATTATTTTATAAGTCGAGTGAACCTAGTATCGTTATTAGTCAGGAATTTAAATCGAACTCGCACCGAATAACCCGGGCCTCGACCGCACGAAGCTGCGCCTGCATGAGCCCATCCGCCCGGCCCAAGCTCTTGCATGCATAACTACCTTTTTGAAGTTTGAAATCAAAGTTTATAACATCCCATCCCATAAAAATCAGATTTTAGTCTCCATCTTAATTCACCATTATGAGCTTATTATTGAGGGGGGTTATAATTTTCATTAAAAAGGTAAGACTCCCTCACTCTCCTCATAACTCTCTCCATATCTCTCTCTCCTCTCCCTCTCCACACTCAAATTTTCAAAATTTCCCACTCCCTTTCTCTCCTAATTCCACCGGAGATCACCATATTCGACAAGACACCGAGAGAGCCAAGCGGACGATTTTCCCGCCCGTAAGATCCAACCGAGCCGCCTTTCTCCCCTTTGGAGTTGGTATTTCACTAATTTCATGTTATATTATGTAATTACATGCTAAATGGCTGAATATGTATTTTCCTTAAGTTAATTGAATTTATATGTTATTATATGGTTTATTAGTGCATTAAATTATATTAGATCTATAAGGTTTAATAGTGAACCTTTAAGATCTGATCGAAACTCGTGGCTAACTCTTGGACTATGGAATATCTTTGTGTCCTGAGCACAATGGTCTTGACCTTGTGCATTTTGGACTTGTATTTTTCAAGATATGCATTTTTGAATATTATGTGTCTGCTGGAACTTGTAAAATTCGTGATAATTAGCTCAATTTTCCAAAAATTCTGAGTTTTTGATATGTTGCCCCTGTGATGTATATTGACTTCGGGTTTGAATTTGATAATTTTTGAATTTGAATTGCTAGGGTAAATAATTAAATGTTCATTTCTGCTGAATCTTTGAAAAATCATATAAAATCGGATTTTTATTATAAATGCATAAAACTTGGTTATTATGCCTACTTTATGTGATATTTGATCCAGTAAAGATATCAGAAAAGTTTGGATTCAATAAGTATCTTTGTTAAGATCGTGTTTTTTGTCTAAATCTCGTAATAATTTTCGTAAATCACATTTTTAGTGTTTATGCTTGATATTTTTATGTGATACTCCCAGCATGTTGTAGTTTGTGTCTTAAAATTTGTAGAACCTGAATCACCCTTGTAGTCCGTCAATAAATTGATGATCGTTTTTGCTGCCATTTCGTGTTATTTTTATAAAATAGCATATATACATGTTGAGGCTGAAACTTGGTAAATTGTCATTGTTCAGCATGTAATATCATGTGTTATAATGTTAGATTAAAATTCGTTAGTATGGCTGGTCCTCTTGGAAACGTGCTCCACTTATCCTAATTTCTCAAATATTTTTCATATAGTTCAAGTGTAAAATTTAGTGTAAATCTTTTTATATGATGTTCTTTGATGCTGAATGATATGTGTGTAAATTTTGGAGTCAAACTCTCGTGTAGTCGTTCAGAAAAACCCGAGACGTGCCGTAAGGGGTGCTGCCGGCCAGCAGGCGACCGGTAACGTCTGCTACGCGTGTGCCTTAGTCCATGAACCGACCTCTGGACTTGTTCCCCGAACCTTTGACAATAGTTGACCTTCGACTGTTTATTTGACTTGGTCAACCATTATTTGACTATTATGTGGCTTCCCAATACTTGGTTCCGAGTCGAGTCAAATGTTCTATAAGTCCATGAGATTTTCCACGAGCCACTTAGTTGAAATGTTTCAACTAAGTTTAAGTGTTCGTTGGATTTTTAGTAATCGAGAGGCTATCTTGATTTCGTGTAGGTGTTTAGAGGTGTTGACCTCATCACTTATCCGAGCCTCGACTGTGTGTTATTCGCTGCTTCCAGGTGGGTACAGTTTTTGTATCTATAATTATCGCATTTTGTTATTTCGTATAAATGTTCGTTTCGATAACATAAGTATGCCTGAGAACCCTAGTCTAGTGTGTTACACCGCCAGGGGCGTCTCGCCTTTAGTGCCTTTGATGAATGCATAAACAGTGAGAGGTCACTGAACCGTTTGCCTAATCAGGAGGTGATGCCCTGAACCGTTTGCCTAGTCGAGAGGGGAAAAACAACTCCAATATCTCCCAGAAAGGATCCCTTTGCCTATGTCGAGCTAGGGAGGGAAGGTTTCCGATTACTTCCTTGCCGATGTCTGATCAGAAGGTTGTTGTATGTACATAGGAGATTTGCGACAGGGCCGGATAGGGAGATAGACCTGGATTCTATGCATACTCTATTTATGGTTTTAGATCTTTATGCGTAATAGACTTATGCGATATTGGTGAGCATAGTGGTTTAGCTCACCTCCATTGTTCTGTTGTTTGTCCTCTTGTTTCCTCTTCCTATCTTTAGGTTGAGCAATGTTGGCGGCGGCAGCGAGAGACTAGCAAGTGGTGGTCATCGGATTGTCGAGTTCTTTTTCTTCCGCATTGTTTATTTTGAATCATGTTGAACCTTTGACTTGAATCTGGAAATTATGATTTATGGAATGTTATATTAATTGGTAACCTGCATGTGTAGGTCCTTTGTGTTTGTACCCTTGTTTATTTATTGTTAGTAGTTAAGTAGCCCCCGTTGAGGTTTAAAGTTTTAAATTTGATATTTTGCGAAAAATTTACTCTGATTTTTATAAATAAATTCGGTAAATTCTTTAAATTCAAATGGGGCGTTACAGCGGCGCGGCGCGGCGGTCCACTGCGACGTGAAGGAGATGACTGTCGCGGCGTGTTGGAGGACTTACGACATGCTGGGTGCGAGTACCCCGGCGTGGCGGCGCTTCACGGCGCGGAGGAGGAGGGTGGCAGGGCGGTGCCGTCTTGCGGTGTGGTGCAGGAGGCGAGCTGTTGGACTGCTGCTGGGACATGAAACCTGCTTCTGTTAGAGGTTTAGATGGACGTGGGACGTGCAGCGGCGTGGAAAAGCAGCGCCGCTGGAGCTTGAGGTGCGTGATAGCGCATCCGAGGGAGAGTTGTTGTCGAAACTTGAACATGTAGCAGTCTCTTAGGAAGATGGTCTACCGAGAAGGTGATGGACTGTAACGTGCCGTGAGGAGGGCTGCTGGGCGACACTGACATGATACGAGTTTGGGTTTCGCTATCGGTTGATTTGTACGGTTTTATGCCTGGGACTCGTTTGAACTCGTTCGAGCTTGGAATAGAGTTCCGTTTTTGACGCCGACGAACCCCTCTACGAATTAAGCTCGCGTAAAATATTTTCCCTAAAATGATAATCAACCGAGGTACCTACCCTGCACACCATAAGACGAAAACAAAAACAAAGAAAATGAAGAAAATAATCGAAAAGCACATAAAGACTCTAAGAAGATGAAAACACAGGACGAGAAACAAAATGGACCAAAACTAAGAGAAAAAACATAAGATGGGGGGAAAAAGGTAAAATAATCACGAAAAACGCTACAAAAATTGGACAAACACGTTGGGACCCCGTGCTCAGAAGTGGTTCCACCCTTTACCTCATCAATCGATTTGAAATTGGCAACAGTTGAGGTTAGCTTTTCGATCCCATTTTATTGGGGCCCAGATTTGTCTCATTCCTAAAGAATCAATTACTAATATCGTCCAAAAAGAAGATGAAAGTGTGAAAGACTACATTGCACGCTTCAACGACTGAGTTCAGAATATGGAACCATGTCAGCCTGAAACGCTCCTCGTTACCGCCATTTCTGGCATCAGACCAAATTCTCTCTTTCGGTGGATGCTTTGCCAGAACAAGCCTAGCAGTCCAAGAATTTCTCGCCCAAGCACAACAACACATAACAGCTGAAGAATCAATGTCAGTTCTAAATTTCAGTTTTGCTTCTAAATAGACAATCCCAAAAACCGACATAAAAAAGAAGGATAAAAAGTTCGCCGGCGGAAGATTTGGAAAACCACAATTTAAAGGGTTAACAAGGGAAGACCCAACAGATCCTGAAGAGCGAATGGCAAAGAGACGATACGCTGAAGACTTGAGGACAGGTTATCAGACTATCTATTCTGTCGGGGCCGCAATAATATTTGAAGAGCTTAAGTGGAAAGGAATCATCCCTGATCCCCGCCCAATCAGAACTCCTGAAGATCATGTAGACAAATCCAAATATTGTGGCTATCACAAGTATCCTGGGCACAATACCGTTGAGTGCTTCAGTTTACTATCGGTCCTGTTGAGATTGATTGGGAACCCGCAAGTTCGAAAATTTTCCAAGAATCCCAACTTTAAACGCAAAGGAAGGCCAACTGACATCCCCGACGATGATGAAGAAGAAGAAGTGAATCCCAAAAGAATTCGTCCTGGCGACAAAAAAGTCTTCACTTTCACCTCGAAAAGTTCGAGAGATGGGTCCGTTAAAAAGATCTGTCTACATTTATCCTCCTCTACCGTTACTCCCGTTGGCTTTATTCCTCGAATTAACAATAATGATTGGAGACCAACTCCATCACATCGTCAGGCAAAAGCATCAGCCCGGGAAGCTCGAAACTCGAGAAAGCGAGTTATTACTACCGACTTACGAGATACTATAAACTCTCGTAACTCCCCGATAACTTTCACGGCTCAAAATGCTAATTTGTTCGTGCACCTTCATTCTGACGCTTTTAAATGTCACAGCGCTAATTGGAGATACACCAGTTCATCGTATCCTCGTCGATACTTGGGCCTACTCCAGTATTCTGATGTACCGAGTATTCGAAAAGATGGGAATAGACCCAACCGAGATCAAGACCTGTGATGATTGCATTCAAGGATATAATGGAAGCATTGCTCGTCCGATTGGTGAAATTACACTCCCAGTTCATTTCGGAACTCCTGGATCAGTCTCGAAGGTCGTCATAGAAACCTTTAAAATCATGGACATTAAAAATTAATACAACGCTTTAATCGGTAGGACAACACTCTACAAACTTCGATCTGCGGTATCGATCTTTCATTATGCTATAAAGTTCCCAACCACAAATGGAGAAGGAACCCATTACGGAGACCAACAAGAAGCTCGAGAGCTATCTTTGTCAACTCCATCTTGGAAAATTCACATGATGGAGAACTTCAATGTCGATACTGATACTGGTGAAGGATGCTCAAGTCATGTTTTACTAGAAAACAATGCGCTACCCTGTCCCTCGGAACAGACAGAGCCCCAAGATCCAAATTCAGAAATGGGGGCCACCTCGATTCCCCGCAATGTCAGTGAACCTGATTTCACCCAGGATCGTGGGAGGCGACCAGGGAAAGAATCGATCAAGGAAGATGATGACTTGGACCCTCGCACGTTGTTTAAAGAAAATAAAAAACTGCAAACACACTGAACCCGTTGAAGATATTGACACTATTTTCATTGATGAACCGACATGTTCCAAGTCGGTTAGGATTGGGGCTAACCTACGAGAGCCCATCCAAAGTCAAATCATTTAATTCTTTCGAGAGAATCCCAATGTTTTTGCTTGGAAACATGAAGATATGAAGGGAATAGATCCAAATTTGGTGTGCCATCGTTTGAATCTTGATAAAAGTGTGAAACCAATCGTCCAGAAACTCTGAGTACTTAGACCAGAGCGACAAAAGGCTTTGGAAGAAGAAGTAAAAAAGCTCATAGACAACAAATTTATTAAAGAAGTAAAATACCAAACGTAGGTATCCAATCCAGTGCTGGTCAGTAAGAGTAACGACCTTTGGCGCCTATGTATCGATTTTTCTGACTTAAATGAAGCCTACCCCAAAGAAAATTATCCTTTACCTCATATTGACTACATGGAGGATGCAACATCGGGACATGATCTCATGAGTTTCATGGACGCCTATTCTGGCTATAATCAAATCCCCATGAACCCCGAAGATGCCGAACATACGTCCTTTTATTCAGCCTGAAGTTTGTATTGTTACACCATGATGACTTTTGTCCTGAAGAACGTTGGGGCCACATATCAGAGGTCAGTCAACAAGATGTTCGCTGCGCTTATCAGTAACACAATGGAGGTATATGTTGACGATATGTTAGTGAAATCTGTCCATCCTGCGGATCACATTGGCCACTTGCGCGACATGTTCAATATCCTTAGAAAATACTCCATGGTGTTAAATCCGAAGAAATGAACGTTTGGAATTAGTTCTGGTAAATTTATGGGACTTGGTCAGTCAAAGAGGCGTAGAAGCCAACCCTGTAAAGATCCAAGCAATTCTTGATCTTGTACCATCGAAGTCGGTTAAAGTTGTACAAGCTCTCACTGGCTGGCTCGCCGCACTCTGATCATTGCAAACCTTTATTTGACGTCATCAAAAAAGGAAGACAATTTGAATGGACTGAGGAATGCCAACTAGCCTTAGTCAACATTAAAGAAGTGCTTACTTCTCTTCCAACTTGACAAAAACCCGTACCTGATGAAGTATTATACCTATACTTAGGGGTAAGAAAAGTTGCAGTCAGAGCTGTCCTTATTCGAGAAGAGGGACACCAACAAGCACCCATCTACTACGTCAGCAAGGCATTGCATGATGCCGAGATCCAATATCCCCCCATGGAGAAACTTGCCTTTGCCTTGGTGATCGCTGCACGAAAATTACAACCTTACTTCTTGGAGCATACCATTGTTGTGCTTACCTCGTATCCACTGAGGCAGATTCTACATTGACCTGACACTTCGGACAGAATGATTGAGTGGGCAGTTGAACTCAGGCAATTTGATATACAATATAAACCGAGAACTGCTATTAAAGCTCAAGCTTTATCTGACTTCATCACCGAGTTTACCCCGACAATCAAACCAGTAGAAAATGAATAATCGTGGACCCTACATGTTGGTGGGTCTTCAACTACTCAACGGTCCGGAGGCGGCATAGTCCTGGCTAGCCCCGAGAATCAAATATTTTGTCACTCCATCAAATTCCTGTTCCCGAAAACCAATAATGAAGTCGAGTATGAAGCCTTACTTTGTGGCCTTAATTTATTAGAATCCATAAATGTGTTGTCGCTTAAAGTTTTCTCCGACTCCCAGTTACTGATGAATCAAATTAATGGCGGATTTGAAGTAAAAGAACCTCGGTTAGCACCGTATTATGAACGCGGGAGGCATGAAGAAAACTTCGCGGTTGGTGTCTGGGTCTACCTGAACCTAAGACCCTTTTGATAGCGCACGGTTGTGCAAAAGGCCTTGCACACACTTGAGAGCTGGTTTTACGGGCCCTACCAAGTGAGAGAGCGTATTCAGAATGTTTCTTACCGGCTCGACCTACCGAAGGAGTCAGAGGTCCACCCGCTCATAGATGTCTCGCAGCTATAGAGGAGTCTTGGAGAAGATCACATAGCAGGAACACACCTCCCAGCAATCGCCCAAGATGGATAACTCATCATTCGACCAAGCCATGCTATGGAATATTGACAAACGAAGAAGGCTGGTCAATTTTATTAGAAAGTCCTAATTGAGTGGGATGGGTTACCAAGTGAAGAAGCGACATGGGATAATCTGACCGAGATGTGCGAGCAATTCCCGTCGTTCATCCTTGAGGACAAGATATTTCTTGATGGGTACGTGAATGATGTGAATGAAGAGAGATTACTCAAAAATGCCTATAGTCGAGCTAGCCGAGCACACAAGAGGACAGCTCGATCATGGAGGCATATAGTAGTGAGTTCGACGATGGAACAAGCACACGACAATCGAGCTGCGGTAGCAATTAATCGACCTAGAGACACTGAGCGATACGACCAATGAAGACAATAATAGTCACATAAAAGAAATGATGTGCAAATGGAATGACGGGTACAGAGATTGGGGCACGATTTTAGGGACAATCGCGCGAACTGGAGACTCAAGATCTAAGAGTGCCAAGTGTAACAGCCCAGCTCACCCGCTACAGAATATTGTCCGCTTTGGGTATACACCAGATCATTCCCTCACGGTTTTGCCTTTAATCCTGACTCGCACTGCGTAGCGGTGCGTGGTAGGATATTGTCCCTGATCTGAACCCAGGGTTTTGTT
>CACSLK010000984.1:25231721-25244690 GCA_902706635.1 Striga hermonthica
AAAAAAAAAAAAAAAATTATACTAATTACTATATTTTCTTTATTTAATTTATATGATTAATCATTATTGCCCCGTGTATCGCGCAACTACCTACTAACAACTTGGAATTAATATTCCTACTTTTATTGCTTAGTGCATCATTAATAAAAAGCTAAAGTGCACATCTACATAATGTTTTGAAAATATAACTTTTAGTGGATATGTTTTTTTTTTCATTTATAGTTTTATATTTCCCAAAATAACTTTTTCACACAAATACTAAGGCAGTAAATCAATATCTTTAAGCATTTTTTTTTTTTTAGAATTCTCTCTTTGAGAGCGTAAATTTTTTTCGTCTTTCAATCATCGATTGATCTTTCTTCTCTGGTTATCCATTGATCGACTGGTGGTATTATCTCTGTTTTCTTCTCTTTTCTGAGCATTTTCCTTTTTTCATCTTGCCGACTGAGGGATTTGGGGGTAATATGGCTGACTTCGATGAGGAGCTCTCAGATCGTTTAAACAAGGTCTCACTCTCTGCAAATGAAGCCAAAATCTTTGATATTGCTCAGGATGACATCAAGCTCAGCGACGACGAGTGCAACAGAAGCCTATTTGGGAAAATAGTTGTAGACAAACCAGCTAGTTGGATCGGTATAAAGCGTGCTATGTCCCAGATATGGAAACTTAGCCATCCCATGGGTGTTAAAGAACTCAGCCCAAACTATTTCCAGTTCATATTCCAGAACCGGGATGATATGAAGAAGGTAGCCAATGGAAAAACTGGAGCTTCGAGAATCAGTACCTTATTCTTAAAGAATGGGATGCGAGTATCAACAGCAAACACCCCGATTTTCAAGAGCTTAATCTCTGGGTGCAGGTCCAGAACATCCCCCTTAATTGGATCAGCACCAAGGTGGGACTCAAGATAGGGCAGGCTTTCAATGAGGTAAAGAATGTGGTGATTGCTACTACAGGGATTTATGGTGGTAAGATTATTAAACTCTTAGTGACTGAATGTGGATGAGCCCTTTCCCAGAGTTGCTAAAGTCAGACTTGGTAACCAAATTGTAAATGCTGGATTTAATTACAAGAAATTCATCAATCTTTGCCACTATTGTGGAAAAATCGGTCATCTGGACATGGGATGTCTGAAAAAATGGCAAATATTAGAAATAATTCCCTCCAAGAGGGACAGTTTGGAGACTGGTTGAGGGCAGCTGATGGCTTTAAATGGGCTTCTTCCAGTTCATCTGGTTCTAGTCATCTCCACCTCCAGAATCTCCAATAGCTATAGATAATGGCACTTCCCAAAGAGCTTCTTCAAGCCAATTTGCAGAACAAAATCAAATTATTCTCAACATAGGGAACACAGACTCCCTGCAAAATAAATTGGAGCCAAATTTGTAGTCTCAGCCAACCAAAACACAGCTGAAGAAGATGAAAATGAAGTAGCCAATTTGCAGATTGTGGAATACACAACCATGGAAGTAGAGAAAGGAGACACAACTTCAGTTTCATAAGCAAAAATCTCTGTTGTTATGTGATTGTTAACAATGGTTATGGATACAATTAGTTACGTAGTTTAAGTAATTTGGACGTTAACCATGCAATCAAAACTCAACGATGGCCCCGGTCCAAGGTGAACCGAGGTGAAGGTGTCTGATTTTTGTACATATGTATCAAATGTTCACTGATCGATCCTTGTACAAGAATATGGATGCGCTATTAATAGTAGCTTTTCTGGCTCGTACTTCGAGATGTACGGTGGCTTTTTCTTGTAAAGTAGCTTTTGGTGGGCGGCCATGTGAGTGGGTCCCACATGAATGATGATGGATCTTGTGATGTGTGAGGCTTGCGCGTAGGCGCCTTGTCACCAGCTTCGGGAATAGTGACCTCGGTTCATGGAGATTTCGGTTTATGATGACCTCGGCTCAGGATGACCTCGGTGCGATGATCACCTCGGTCTTCTACAGTTAGATCGGTTTAGTATGCGGATCGGGATGAGTGCTGACCATGTCGGTGTTGGTAATAACCCATCTAAAGCGTGGTTTTTAGGCTAGTAATTTTAGATTACCGAATCGGATGATAACAGAGAGGCCCCCAGTGTCGGCGAGCATACGGAGTGATGGTCGTCGGTACTGCAAAACGGATATAGACTCCGAGTCGGTAATAAGCTGTAGGGTGAAAATGCCCATCTTGACGTGCGTGTATATACGAAGTGACCGAAGTGGGTTGTATGATCCAGGGTGAAGGTCATATTCTGAGGTGAGAACACTTGGCGGAATTTTGGACAAATTCTCAGCGATGCTGGGACGCAACGGTCGGGTATTAAATGGGAAGTGTGAAGGGTCGCGCCGTAATGGTAATAAATGAAGTAACGGTCACTTTTAATAGGGTGTCACGTGTACTGTAGGTGTTGTCAGGCGAAAGGTTGTGCTGTTTGAAATGGGGGGCGCGTCGATTGCACGCGCCCCCAATCAGAAGCCCTAACGGTCGTGAATGCATACTATAAATACCCCTCGGTAAAATGTGATTAAGTTTTTCTGCCGTTTTTATTATCTTCGAATTTGCTAGTGTTGTTTCTTGCTATCGACCTCTTGAGCGCTTGTGAGTTATTCTTGCGTGTGATTCCGTCGGCTCGATTTACATCAAATTCTTGGGTAAGCCAGATTTTTGTTTTTGGTATTTGTTTCTGCGTTTAATTTATTTGTTAATCTCATGGCGTCAAAGGGTAAGGGTAAGGCCGTTGCGAGTTCTTCGAGTACTGAATCGGTCCCGCTTGTGGTGTATCATGATTCAAAGTTGGTCGAACTGGCTTTCGAATATCATCGGTGGGATCCAATGTTAGTGAGGCACCTCGATATCAAACCTAACGACGAGGATGGTGATAGTGTGGTGGAGGAGAACGCGGCGGATCTTGAAAAACATTGGAGGAGGCCGGTGAGGAAATGGCCTGATCCTGCGATCGATTTTGAAGGTGAACCCAGCATTTTGACGGATACCGACGTGGCGATGCTCCGGGAACAAATTCCGATCCCGCCCTCGGTGAAGATTTTTGCGCCTTATCTGGGGGAAAGGATAACCAGCCCTCCTCTGGGTTGTGTTAGCTTTTTTGCCGAGAGTATGAGGTCGGGACTAAGATTTCCGTTGCCAAATTTAATTATAGAGTATCTCCAAAGTTGGGGATTACCTTTGTGCCAGATAACGCCGAATAGCTGGAAAAAGATTATCGGCTTGATGGTCCTACTGCACGAGAGAGGTGAGAGTCTTCTGTCGTGCGAGGAAATAAGAAGCATTTATGCTTTTAAAAAGAGCCCAAAGAGGAGAGTGGCGGAGACTTCATGTTGTTTCTTTGTCGGGGCAAAGCCTCAATATGGTCTTCAGGTTGGTGAAATAATAACTGAAATCCCGGAGACCCTCCACGGTTTTCAAGAGGAATGGCTGTGGGTTGGTGTAGAATGGCAGTCCGAAAGTTTTTTCCATGAACCTCGGATTGACGGGATGACAATTCCGATGAATATTCATTCCGGAGCGAGTGAGTTTATTTTGTTATTCACTTCATTGTTATTTTTCTGATATCGATCTTGTTTTTTGTACTAACAGGTTGGCACTTTTCCTGTTTGTAGAGAAAGAGACAAAGCAGAAGGAGTCGAAACTCAGTCCGGAAATCGGTGGGAAATTACTTGTACTTGCTGGCTTGGACAAAGATATTCGGGATTATAGGAGGCTTATAGTAGATTCAAAACTTGAGGCTGCTGGCTTGTCCCCCGGGGTTTCAACTTTTAGATTTGATCTCGGTAAAACAAATTAATTCCTTTTTTTTTAATGTGTATGTCTTACGTTTTTTTTTTTTTGCAGTATACTACCCGTTACTCAGATTTTCCGGATACCGAACTGTCAAGGACGCCAAAGACTTTAGGCGTCGTTATCCGAATAAAGGATCTGCAATCAAAGTTTGGTAAGAGCCGTGACTTGCGATTGGCCAACGCCATGAGGAGAGACTTAGTACGAGCGTTGGTGAAGAGGACCGCAGCGCGAAAGTCAGCCGACGTCGGTACCGGTGCGGCATCGGTAGTGAACTTGGAGAAGACGAGGTCCTCACAGGAAGTGACATCATCCGAGGTGCCACCAGTTATCGATGTAGCAGCGATTAATCAAGCTGAGCCTGAGGAAAGTCTGGCGGGGAACGAGTTGGCTCTGGCTGAGCCAGTGCACGCTGAAATGCCGACGGGAGAATTGGAGAAGCCGCAATCACCTCCGAGGTCGGTGGACACTGCGGAACCGGTGAAAAAGAAGAAGAGAAAGTTGGTTAAATTTTCTACTGGAGAAGCTTCTACTGCTCTGGAAAAAAGGTCAAAGAAAAGGCACGACTCCGGTCGTCGTGAAGTGAAGAAAGGAAGTGAGGATTCTACTTTGTTTGAGAAGTCTTTTCTGTCAATTGACGAAGAAAGGGCTTCAAATGTGAAGGTGCCCAAAGGGGTGGTTTAGGAGTGGTTCACTACTTTTCAATCAGTCAAAGCTCCTCACATGTCGTCGAGGATCGAGATGCCGAAAAGTGCAAAAAGTGCGGCTCGTGTACCGTTAATGGTGTGGGACCCCAAGTCTGAAGTGGAAGTCTCTTCTTTGTCCAGTGTGGACAAGTTGAGCTACGCTAAGGCTTGTTTGGGCCGAGCTTTGGTAAGTTTAGTTGCTGCTGAAGATGATCACGACCGAATAGCTGCGCAGCTAGAAGGAAAAAAGCATACATTGCTGCACGAGATGCAATGATCGTATCTTTGAAGGAGGAGGCGACTAAGGCAGAGGCCGACTTGAAAAATGAGATTGTCGCACAGGCTTCACAGCTTGAGGTGGCACAGAAAGATACTTCAACACTAGCCGAGGAGAAAAAAGTTCTTCAAACCGAACTGGAGGAACTAAAGGCACGTCTTGCTTTCGCCGAGCAGCATTCTAAGGCGTTGGAATCCAAGGCCGAAGAGGCGAAACATAATTTTTTGAAAGAAAAGACTGAGCACGATGAAGGTCGTAAAGAGTGCGCTGAGGTCCGCGAACTTGTGAGTCGCCAGCGGGATGCCCATCAAGCTGCGATAGCCAAGCTTGAGCGAGAAAAATCTGAGTATGGGGAGTTTATGTATGAGAACGGCTTTCAAGCCGGTAAAGAATCTATCCTCGAGGCTACTACTCAAGTCGGTGAGGATGCCGAGGTTGTGGTCGCCGATACCGGCATGAAAGACGAGGTCGGCCCCAACCTTGAAATGGAGATGAACACATGTATTAATCTTCGCTGGGTGATTGAGCGATTCGATAACGGTTTTTACGATGTTGACGAACTTAGATATTTTTATTCCGGAAACTCGAGAAATACAACTTTGATCGGGAGATTATGGGGATACATATTGAGGCCGACGAGGATGAGAGAGAATTTTGTGAGTGGATGCTCCGTCGAGCCGATGAGATGATAGCAAATCTGAGCTTGCCTCCACTTACCGAAGAAAGAGAAACCCTTCTCCGTCGTGCTTATGTCAATATGATCCTGGATGGAGAGAAGGAGAAGAGGAAAGAGCTGGCCGACCTCTACATCACGACTCTTGCTGACGTCGTTGTTGAACAAAATTTTGATGATATGTCTCCCAAACAAATCTGGAAAATGGTCGAAGCTTATGCCGAGGAGAAAGCCAGAATGAAGAAGACTGAAAAGTCTGGGGTCGAGCCAACTGCAGAAGAGGTGCCGACTGACGCCACAGATCCACGGCATGAATTTATTCCTGTTACTAATGCTCACATTGATGACGCGGCGAGGGCAAAAGAAGTTGCCTTGCTAGAGTGACTTCAAGGACAAATGAAAGCATCCGAAGTGGAAGTCGGTGAAGGGAGTGGTGCCAGCCGAGATAGAGAGGACAAGGATGATGCTGCATGAAGTTCCTTGGAAACTTGTGTTTTCATGTTTTAATTTTTTTATTTTTAAGTAAGTAATCAGGATGTCAGAATGTTGACATCCTTAGTAGGAAATATGTAATTTGTATTTTCCCGACTTGATAATATAAACTCAGTATGTTTGCATGATTTCAATTCTGTTATTTTTGCTGTGCAAATTCAGCGATTTTTAGACCAAGTGTAACGAACTCGGTGAAAATATAAGACTGGCCTTTCAACTTGGATTTATTCATATTTACAACCGAGTTGCGAACTTTTTATAAAAATGATTTCTGAGTTCCACATTGATCTTTAAATGAATTCGGCTATCAATGTAAGTTGATACACAAACTTATTAGGAATTTGCAAAACTTAACACCTTTTGTGCCGTGCATAACATAAATAGGGTTCACCGAACTTCGTCAGAGTCCGATTATGAAGTGGCCCCAACCGAGCTGTTTGCTTTATATTGGATTGTTATCGGGACCCGTCAAATCATGTTTGTCGAAGTGACGTGGACGAGCTTCAGCCCCAAACAAACCATACGTGGGATTTGGATGTATTACGAGGCATCAGCGAGACCGAGTGTCGCAATGTTTACATCGGTACAAGATATTGATAGAACCGAGTGTCAAAATATTTTACATCGGTACCGAGCTGTTGCTCGGATTTCAAAAGTGAAAGTCTTTGAACTTTTATTACATCAAAAGAGTATCTTCTTTCCCTCAAAGAGGCAAAAGGAAAGTCTTTTCAAAGGAAGGTCGACTGTCCGACATCGGATTATTCATTGATAGAACTTCTTTAGGAATATAGCGTTCCACGGGTATTGATGTGGAGTTCCGTCAGGATGAGCAATCTGGTATGCTCCGCGGGGTAAGACCTCAATGATCTGGAAAGGTCCTTCCCACTTCGGTTTGAGTGGACCGGGGTCAGGCCCCATGATTCGCTTTAGGACTAGATCTCCAATTCGGAATGTACGAGGCTTGAGTTTGGAATTGATGTATCTCTCGCTTCTTTGTTTGTAAGTGGTATTCTTAAGTTCAACACGAGTACGATGTTCTTCGAGCAAGTCCAAGTTTGCTTTCATATTATCCGAGTTGGACTCTTCGGTATAATGTTGAATCCGGTAGGTCGGTTCATCGAGTTCAACTGGGACAACGGCTTCCGAACCGTACGTTAATGAAAATGGAGTTTCGCCTGTGGAAGTCCTTGGGGTTGTACTATATGCCCATAGCACGTGTGGCAATTCTTCTGGCCAGGCCCCTTTAGCGGCATCAAGACGGACTTTAAGACCGTTCTTAATCAGCTTGTTGACGTCTTCGACTTGACCGTTCGATTGTGGGTGATAGGGCGAGGAGAAAAAAATGTTTGATGCCGTATTCTTAACAAAAAGTTTCAAGCCGCTTGCCTTCGAATTGTCGACCGTTATCGGTAATAATCGAGTTCGGTACTCCGAAGCGGCAAATGATGGACTTCTATATAAAGTCAAAAACTTTCTGTTCGGTTATCGTGGCTAGCGGTTCGGCTTCAGCCCATTTTGTAAAGTAGTCAACAAAAACGATTGTGAACCGAGCACCGCCTTTTCCAGTCGGTAGGGGACCGATGAGATCAATCCTCCATTTAGCGAAAGGCCATGAACTGTAGACCGACTTGAGTTCTTCAGGGAATTGATGAATGTTAGGTGCAAAAAGTTGACACTTTGGGCATTTACGGACCCATGCAGCGGCATCTGCTTTTAACGTCGGCCAGTAATATTCTTGTGGCAAAATCTTGTATGACAAGGCTTGGGCGCCGGGATGACTTCCAATAATTCCTTCGCGTATCTCTTCAAGAACCTATCGTGATTCGGACTCGGTCAAACATTTTAGAAGCGGGACTGAATATCCTCTTTTGAACAAGGTTCCGTTGTCCAAAGTATACCGAGCAGCTCGAATCCGAAGTGCACGAGCTTGTTTGGATCCGGAGGTAAAGCCCCAGTGCCCAAGTATCGAATGATAGGATCCATCCAAGTCGGAGGTTTCTGGGATGTAGTCGGATCAACTGTCAAGATCTCAGGAGGATGGGTCGATGGTCGTTCCTGTTGGCCGACTTGGACATATTCCACGCTCTCCATCCCGGTGCTCGAAGCCAGTCGGGATAGGGCGTCAGCTTGTATATTAAGAGTTCGAGGGATATGTTCAACTTCGACAGAGAATTTAGATAACTTTTGTTTCATCAAGGACATGTATGGTATCAACCGAGGTTCCTTGACTTCATACGACCTGTTGATTTGATTAACCAAGAGCTGCGAGTCGGAGAATAATTTCAGATACTTAATATTCATGGATTCGGCTAGAGTTAGCCCAGATAACAAAGCTTCATATTCAGCCTCGTTGTTGGTGGCAGGAAAGAGGAATTTAAATGAGTGGCAGAATAATCAGTTTTCAGGATCGGCTAGGACTATTCCCGCGCCTGCTCGGTTTGCCGTGGAGGACCCATCGATGTAGAGAACCCACGGTTGGTCGTTGTTGTGAGCTTCTACGGCTGGTGTGAACTCGGCAATAAAGTCGGACATGACTTGTGCCTTGATTGCAGTCCTCAGTTGATAATGAATATCGAACTGTCCGAGTTCCACGGCCCATTTTATCATTTGCCCCGAAGTGTCAGGTCGATGCAGGATTTGTCACAATGGATATGTAGTGTGGACAGTTATGGAATGCTCTTGAAAGTAAGGTCATAGTTTCCGAGCAACAGTAACAAGTGCAAACGCCAGTTTCTCCATTGGAGGGTAGCGCAATTCGGCATCATGTAGGGCCTTGCTGACATAATAAATAGGTGATTGCAACATTCCTTCTTCGCATATTAAGACAACACTGATTGCCGTATCGCTAACTCCGAGGTACAAGAACAACATTTCTTCGAGAGTTGGTTTTTGTAACGTTGGAGGAGATGCGAGAGCCTCCTTAATGCTGGTAAGTGCTTTTTGGCATTCTTCGGTCCATTCAAAGTGTTTTCCTTTCTTAATTGCCTCGAAGAACGGTTTACAACGATCTGTCGACTTGGATATGAACCGATTAAGAGCTGCGAGACGGCCTGTTAGGGCCTGAGCACCCTTGACCGAGGTCAGAGGAGTCAGATCTTGAATGGCTTTAATTTTGACTGGATTGGCTTCAATTCCTCGTTGGCTCACCATATAACTGAGAAACTTTCCAGACTCGACTCCGAATGTGCATTTTTTGGGATTTAAAACCATGGAGTATGACCGAAGAATGCTAAACATTTCTTGAAGGTGTATTACGTGGTCGGAAGTGTTTACCGACTTGACAAGCATGTCATCTACATATACTTCCATGGTATGGCCGATCAAGTTAGCAAACATCTTGTTAACGAGACGCTGATAAGTGGCCCCAGCGTTCTTTAACCCAAAAGGCATCATAGTATAGCAATATAGACCTCAGGCAGAGTAGAACGAGGTGTGCTCTGAGTCCTCGGGATCCATGGGAATTTAATTATAACCGGAGTAAGCGTCCATAAAACTCATTAACTCGTGTCCCGAGGTGGCGTCTACCATATAATCAATATGAGGAAGTGGATAACTATCTTTGGGACACGCCTTATTCAAATCTGAGAAACCAATACATAAACGCCACAAGCCATTGCTCTTTTTTACGAGGACAAGATTGGATACCCAAGTCGGGTATTTGGCTTCTTTGATGAACTTGTTGTCCACCAGCTTTTTAACTTCCACTTCTAAACCTTCTGACGATCCGGTCCCAACTTCCTACGCTTCTGGACGACCGGTTTAATAGTTCGGTCAAGATTTAGCTTATGGCTGGCTACACCGAGGTCAATTCCCTTCATATCCTTGTGTTTCCAGGCGAAGACATCAGAATTATTCTTGAGAAATGACACGAGTTCATATTGAAGGGGTTATTGAAGGTGGCTACCAATGCGTAGCGACTTTTGACATGTCGGTTCATCAATATGGATCAACTCCACTTCTTCTCTGGGTTCAACTCGATTATTTCGACTTTTCTCTTTGAATTGAGTTCTTGGGTCCAATTCATCTTCTTCTTGAATTGGTTCTTTCCCAGGTCTTCTACCTCGGTCCTCGGTTAAAGGATCTGAGGTGGAGGGAACATCAGGATCAGGACTTGGTTCCTCGGAACTTGTGTTTTTCGAGGTGGTCAATGGTTGGGGATTTCTCTCGTCGACCGAATTGACGGAATGGACTCCGGTGAATGGTATAAAGGTAATAAGTTCTCGAGCTTCTCTTTGGTCTCTGTAATGTGTTCCCTCTCCACGGGTAGTCAGAAATTTAAGTGCGTAATGAAAAATGGAAACAGCAGCTTGGAGCTTGTATAAGGCAGTCCTCCCAATGATTGCGTTATATTCATTGTTGATATCGAGAACTTTAAAGATTTCCATGACGAGTTTTGTGACGTGTTCAGCTGTGCCAAATCTAACAGGTAGAGTAATCTTGCCAATAGGTCGTGAAATGCTCCCGTTGAACCCTTGTATTTGGTCAACGCAAGGTCGGATGTCTGCGGGATCAAGACCCATTTTGTCAAAGGCTTTTAGCATCAAAATGCTTGAGTAGGCCCCGGTATCGACCATGACACGGTGGACTGGGATCCCAAATATTAGAACGGTGATGACGAGTGCGTCGGAATGACGGTGTGCAAAATGATTCGCGTTTTCCATGTTGAAAGTAATGGGAGAATTTCTAACATTGAGAACGTCTCGCAGATCGGTGGTAAAAACATGTTTGCCTGAATTGTAAGCTTGCCGAGCATAGGCTTTGATTTGTCGACGGGTTGAGGTACCTCGGGAATTATTAGTATTTACTCGATGGACGATGATTTGCATCGGGCTGGGAGATCAGCTTCGTTTAAGTCCTCGGGAGTTTCCAGTTGATTCAACATCGGGCATTTCCGAGGTGAACATAAACACTTCTTTTTCTCCTTGTCGGATTCATTTTGGCGTAACACCTCGGTCTTCATCCTCATCTTCATCATAGGGTTCAATTTGACGTCTCGACCCCCATTTCTAGGTATCAGAGTTGGGATAGAACTTCTTGAGTCACGGATGACCGATTAAACGTAACAGGGCAGCTAATAGGCTCAAACACTCATCGATGTTGTGCATCGGCGATTTATGATAGTCACAATACAGAGATTTATCTAGTTTTTCCTCGGGCATCCAAAGTGGTTTAGGATCAGGTAGGATACCTTTTCCTTTGATCTCTTCATAGACGGTGGCAGCCCCAGCTGAATAAATGGTTTGGTAACTAGATTTCACGTCGGTAGCGTATTGTTTCTGGGTCGCCCTGATTTCGGGGTCGTTGCCGTCTCCCCGGGGGTAACCTCGAAATTGAGCCTTGTTTTGCTTATCAATGGATTTGTTTTTCTTCCTGTCATCAGTTCCTAACTTGGATGACTTCAGATTAAAATTAAAATTGGGGACCGACATCGCTTTTACGACAATAATATGTTGCTGAGCTCGGGCAAGGAATTCCTGGAAGGTGTTTGGCTTATTCTGACATAATGTCCAGCGGAAAATGGAATTCGATTTCAGTCCCGCAATAGCCAAACAAGCAGGGTTTCGGGATGACATGGCTCCATATTCTGAACTTGGTCATTAAATCGAGCAATATAATCCTTGACACTTTCATCATATTTTTGAGTTACATTCGCAAGAGATTCTTTCGGAACCAGACAAACTTGGGCCCCAATAAAATGAGATCGGAAGGCCGACCTCAGCTGTTGCCACTTCCAAATTGAATGAGGGGGCAGAGAGTGGTACCATTTTTGAGCTCGAGGCCCCAGGATGAGAGAAAACATGCGACATCGAAGTGCGTCCGAGGCCCCATGGAGATCCATCCATGATGTGTAATGGCCGAGGTGTGAGTCATGATCCGACGTTCCTTCATATAATCCGATTTGAAGGACTTTGACTTTTCCCGATACAGGCTCCGAGGTGAGCTCAGGTGTTAAAGGGGAAGCAGCTTCTAAGTATACTTGCGCCGAGTTGGAAGCTCGTCGTGGAGGATCTTCTTGCGCCCTCTGCCTGTAATAACCCAACTTCTTGTTAATAGAAATGATGTATTATCTTTTATCGATTCCGTTCATTTTCAGCAAATAAGTTCACGTTAAGTCGAAAAGTTTATCTGGTTAATTATTAACCGAGTCAAATCGATAATTAATTTCCGAACCGTTTATTTTATAAACGGGCATTATTAATCGAGATTAATTATTGAAAGTTAAGAATGTTCGGATTATATTGTAAAGTCAAAAGGCAAGTTAAGGTATAAGTGCACAAGGTACACTATGCACGCACTTGTGCACGCACGTCGTGCATACGACCACGCACGCAACCGCGCACCGCGTGCATTGTCGCGCACCGCGCGCACCGTCAAGCCCCTTAAGCTCGCACTTATGATCCCTTAAGCCCTATGATCAAGGTTAAGTAATCCAAACTCTAAGCTTTCAAGTTGCCGTAAGGAATTTCCAAAGAAAGGAGTTTGGGTGCAAGTTGTGCCTATGACTCACCTATGTGCTTGCACACACGGCGCGCCACGAACGCATGGGTGATGACTAAGCCCGTGCATGGCCGCCACCTCGGCTATGACTAAGCTCAAGTGTCCCACCTCAGCACACGTGTAGAACACTTGGCGTTAAGGGGAGAATGCATCATCCATCACCCCTTTGACCTAGCTTTCACCCTCGGTTTTACCCTCCTTAAATAACCGCACGTCCAAGTATTTTTCCCATGCAATTTCTTTATGAGAAACCGAGTCTGAATTCAGGAAGAAATAGAGGGAAAATAGTAAGGAAAATATTTTAGAAAAATAGTACAAAAATAGCTAAGGAAGGAGGAAGTAAAGGAAGCTAAGGCGCACACGTTCAAGCACCGAAACCGCACGCAAGCTATCGTGCAATCCTCGACCGAACTGAAGGGTATACCCCTATTTACCTTCTTTTTATATAGTTAAGTTCATAGTAGTAAGATCATGTCGATGTTATATTGTTCGGTCCAAGTTCTTTAGCAAAAATGACCTCGGAGATGCTATGCAAGCTCCCTCCGAGTAACTTCAGT
>CACSLK010000984.1:25296695-25324284 GCA_902706635.1 Striga hermonthica
GTTGATTTTCTCTATTCCCTTCGGACAACTACTATTAGACACACGGTGGTGCACCACCGTGTAGAGTACGCATTGTTTTCTTATTTTCACTTTCTTTCTTTGTTTTTTATGTGTCTTCGTGTTATTTTCTTATTGTTTCTTTGTTTCTTGTGTTTCATTTTTCGTTTTCATCGCATGAACTTATATGATTATGTGCTTTCTCCTATGCTTTTTGGTCAAGCAATGAGGACGTTGCTTTATTTTAAGTGTGGGGGAGGGATTTTCGTGATTATGCATGTTTGGGTGATATTTGTTTCGTTTTTAGTGCACTATTTTTCGTTTTTGTCGTGTCTTGGACCGATTTTGTTGAATTTTTGTGTGTTTGTGTCTCCTCTCCCGCATAAAATTAAATGTTTGTTCTATAGTCGAAATAGCTAAGTGGTGAGTCGAGATTGTTGATTAGTTTCATTGTTAACGCTCATGCTTTATGTAATTGATAATTTTGACGGTGTCCTAAAATTGATTGATAGTTTGTTGACATTGGAAACCGCATGTGGATTCACGGAATTGTCTTGTCCCTTGTTTGTTCTCGATTCATTATCTTGAGGCATGCTTTCCTTATGTTCGACTATTGTAAACGTGTTATCTATGCACTTGTGGTACGTTTGATTGAATTATGATGATCATTGTAATTGTGATGCATCCTCGTGTGCCACTCCCTAAAGAAAAAAATGAATAAAATGTGAGTTCGCGAGGAAGTATGGATTAGGCTCCTCTTATTCCGAGCCACTTCGTGTGTTGGGATAATTAGCCCGGGAAACCGGTTTAGAAAACTCGGGGAAACCCCTCGAGGTTAAACCTAGATCATCTCGTCCGGTTGGAAAGAGAAGCTCATGAAATGAGTTCGTGAGAGTTGAAAGGATTAGTGTAACACTCCGTTTGAATATGAAATAATTGAGTTTATTAATTATTATCTTTATTGTTATCATTATTATTATTTGTTATTATTTAATTGCCTAATTTATTATTTCTATTTTATTATTATTATTATTATTATTATTATTATTATTATTATTATTATTATTATTATCATCATTATTTGTTAAATATCTACTTGTCTAATTACCTAAGTATTATATTTAATTATAATGTGTTTAATTGTGTGTATTATTATTAATAGAGTAATAAAATGTGTGATATGTAAATATTTATCCGGTTTTTATTTTAATTATCATGCGATTATTTCCAAGCCTCGTATATTATCGTAATTATGGAACTAAGAGAACCGGCCCAAACCATTAGTTGAACCGTGAAGCCCGCGAGCCCGAAACACGCTCCAGCCCCGACCCGGTTTCCCCTTGTGCGTGTGTGAGTGTGGCTTGGAGAGAAAAGAATCAAACCCTAATGTTATATATTCACGAGATTATTTCTCTCAGCGGAATAACCAGCAGCTTTTCCTTCAACTGATCGAATCCGTTCTGTCTCGTTTTAATTCTTCGCGCCACCACCATCGCTTTCTCTTGCTGCCATCATTGATCATCACCATCTTCACCGCAGCTCCATCATCGCCCCATCATCAGCGCTCATCGCCGGCCACCCGCAGCAGACCATCACCGTCGCGAGCAGTCCATCTTCCCTGGCGAAACCCTGCGCAGCACCGGTGAGTACTTCTTCCGGCGTCCCCTTGCTGTTCTCGTCGAGCCGTTGACTGCCCTGTTCCCTCGCGATTCTACTGAGAAGCTCGGCCGTGAACCACCGTGCACCACCACAACCATCACCGATTTCTATCTGCGATTCCATCATCAGGTCCCAATCGCAGATCGCTTCTGTCCAACACCGGCGAACCCGTGATTCCCATCACACTAGCACGTCGTGACGCCACCCCGAACCTTGTTGTCCTCGTGTGATCGACGCTGTCGCAGTTGCAGGCCATCGATCGAAGCTTGTTGCCAATGTTCGCCATCGATTTTGTCGTCCCCGTGTGTCGCCCTGTTCCCGAGCTTGATCGTTGCAGCCCGTGAGCCTTCGCCGCGACCCTCGCAGCGACCAACAGCCTCCGACGAGCCCTGTTAGCCGTTGCTCGTCCTCCGCGAGCAGAAGCAAAGCCGTCGAGCCCACCATCGTACCGTTTCTTTCATTCTATTTTTTGAACGTGTCCCGAGAACGGTACCTAAGCTCGAACCCCGTCTCGTTTAATTTCGTAGTCTTGTGAGATTGTGATATATTACGTGTTAATTTGCTGAACGTGTGATATATAGATGCCATTTGGATATTAAAGTGATTGCCGTCACTTTGAAAAAAAATTGTCGAACTGAGGTTGTGTAGTATTTTCCGTAGAAGTGCTGTGGATTATTGGACTTAGGATTGTGCTTGACGCAATGGCTTTGGCCTTGTGTCATTTCGATGTGTATAATGTGAGATATGAATTTTTTTATAATCATGCTGCTGCCGATTTTTGCTAAAATCACCATAATTCTTATATTGCTCAAGAAAATCTAATTTTTGGATATATGGTAATGTTGTTGTTATATTACTTTTAGTAAAAATTTGAGATTTTTATATGGCCTGCAGTCTCGTCAAAACTCGAAAACTGTTTATGGGTTGTTTCTTAATAAATTCATATCAAATCGAGTTCTTGTCGAACAAGGCTAAACTTTTTTTATGTTGTTGTACTGCATGATATCTTACTCCTGTAAAAATTTCAAATTTAAATTCGGACTGTAGCTATTTTAAATGATTTAATTCGATTTCTGGTCAGTTTTTGCTTGGTTTATTTAAATTGGTTAGGAGCATGTTTAGGGACTTTCCTTTGGTGAAAATGTGATGTAAATACTTGAATTGAAATGCCCAAGCCTAACTCCTTATAGCCCTATTCTTATAAATTTGAACAAGTCCGTTTAACCCGTTTTTGGCACCGTTGGCCTTGTTGGCAAATCCTTGACATGTTGACCCTGTTTTTGTGTCAAACTTTCATTGCCTGCTTTTATATGATTTATTAATTGGCTGGTTGAGTCTGGAAGTCGTCCTAATGTTCCAACTCCACAACTTCGACGAGTTTCTTAGTCGATGTGATTCGACTAAGTATTATTCTTCTTATCTGTGTAAGAGACGCGATAGTTGCTTATGAGACTGTCTTGACTTATGTAGGTGTCTGACGAGACCACCTACGATTTTCGGGTTAATTTTCTTTATCATCCGGCACCAGGTGGGTTTTATTTATAAAATTGCTATGCTTTAATTAATTGCTTTTGTTGTGGTATGATGAAAATGTGCATATGGACCATGTAGCCTTCGATGTGAGCTGTACTAGTTATCAAACAGTTATCCCCGTAGCTATAGAACGTACCTTCGGGTAGTCTTCTTTATTTATGTATGGCAGTCAGGGCATGAGCCTTGTCTGGTGATCCTCGTATGTAAGGCCAAGGCGTGAGTTTTGGCATTCGGGGTGGATTTACTCCTACTGGCCGGGCACTCGTTGTAAGACCTTTGATAAGGCGTTCGGTATATAGTCAGGCAGTAGTCTATTGGTATAGATGTGCACATGAGGGTTGAATCTGGGATAGGAGATCAGATTTTAATTGATTTGTGTTCATACTGTGACCATACCTGCTTTACTATTTTATATTATGATTATTGATTATTGCATAGTGGTGAGCACCTCGATTTTCCTATTGTGCTCATCCCCACCTGCTCTTCATGGATGCAGGTTAGTATTTGCTGGCACGACAGAGGGAGGCGAGTGGTGGTCATGTTACTGATTTTGTTTCCGCCATTTTGAACTGCTTAGTATCATTTATGCATTTCTGAATTATGTTGATTATCGGATTATTGATAGGGAGTGTACTCCCTAGTATTGGGAGAATGATGTTTGATGAACCCGGTTTGGGTATTGACCTGATTATTGAACCCGTTTTGGGAGTTCGATTTATGATATGATTGAGAATTGTTTTGAAAAAGAGTAGCACCTCAAGTATTAATAAATTTTGAAAAATTTATTCTGAATTTCGTCAAATAAAAGTGGGGTATTACAGTTTGGTATCAGAGCAGTCTGCGTTTCTGTAGACTGGTCTAAGTATGAATATTTGATTATGTGAATATATGCTTGACCTTGTGTTATGACCACTCGCTCTCGTCGTGCCGCGCCAGCTCAGGTATGAGTACCTGAATAATTTTGATATTATTGTGCATTACTTGATGATGATATGATAAAACGGGGCTTAGGATCTATCCACCTATGCTTAAAATTTTGACTCTAGTGTTGAACTCTAGACTTCTTTTATTATTGTGCTAAACTTTTCGGTTGTTCAATGTAGAACTATGGCTCGTCGTACTACTCGCAACCATCGGCCTACTCCGTCTCCGTCTCCGTCTCCACCTCACGAGCAGTCCCCCAATCCTGATGGGGCTCATTTGAACATGGTTCTTCAGTTTCGACGTTTATCTCCACCACAATTCGCTGGGACTGAAGGGCCCGAGGCAGTGGCGGAGTGGATCCTTCAGTTAGAATAGAATTTTGACCTTCTGCAGTGCTCGGATGCTCAGAAGGTTATATGTGCCCGCTATATGCTGAGGGGCGCTGCCGCTTTATGGCGGTCCAACTACTAGAGACTGAGGCAGGCTGAGTTGAATGTTTTGACTTGGGAGTGTATGAAGGAGGTGATCAGGCAGAAGTATTATCCTCAGAGTTATCGCATGAGGATGGAGCGCGCTTTTTGGGATCTCACTCAGGGGACCGGCACAGTCGACGATTACGAGCGGGAATTTACTAGCAATAGCGCCTTTGCTCCATATATGGTGGACACCGACTTACTTTAAATCAATCAAATTAGTGAATCAATGAATCAAGAGGATTTAAAGGGGTGTAACGAAGGCTATTTGGACTGGGCAGGATAAATATGGTTAAGTGGCTCAATGTATGACAACTAAAATCCATCACACAACCGAGATCATGAACTCCTCACTCCTCCTTAGCCAACATACTTCCCAACATTATTCACATTTTTATTTTTGCGAAAACCATTTTGGACATCTTATCTAGGTTTAACCTTCGAGTTTTCGGCTCGAGTCTCCTAGACTAGTTTCCCGTACTCATGGCTCGTATTCGCTAAATTAGTGGATGGAGCGCTAGGAGTATAATTCATTTGGCTTTCTCTTTTTTTTTTTTTTCAAATCAAATAAACATATTCACAGTTCAATCAACCAACACCTCCAACTCTCAACCCGTAACTCAATATCATCATCACGAGGTTAACAATAAAATCATATAAGGCTCAAAGGGGTGACTAGTGACTGTTATTCATAGAAAAGAAAAGAAGAAGAAAATTAAAAAAAAAAAAATGCCTCCATCATGTTCACCATTCACAAATCCAATCAGCCATTTCAAAGAAGACTCAAGGCACAATCATACTGAATAAGAAGTCGACCAATATCTCACAAGAAAAACAAGCACGGCTCAAACCTCACAAGGTGAATCATGTCAATCAAAACAGCCAAATAACTTCATCAAAATGTGCCTCATATGCTCATCATCAAAACTTCTCAACCCAATCAATTAATCATCAACCAATCCTACAATACACCACAGTCCAAGCTCGAGAAATACAAAATCCTAAAAACTTAAAATAAATACTAGACCTGGTCAATCACACAGCCACATAAGCATGCAAAAACTCCCCCACACTTAAACCAGACAATGTCCCCATTGTCTGTCCTAAGTGCCAGAGAGTTGTACTACATGATCAACCAACAAAAAACAAGCCAAAGAGAAATTAGAGAAGAAAAGGGTGTGCAAACCGGGAGTGCCCCGAGGAGAATATGCGTTCACGTTCAAGGCCTTCGCCCATGCTTAACGCCGCCCTCAATTGCCCTGAGAAGACAAACCACAAGAAACTCCAAAGCTCCTAATATTCAAACATAAAAACTAATAATGCATAAAGAAAAATAACAAAGAAAGCAATAAATTTCACTTGGGATACCTCCCAAGAAGCGCTCGTTTTACGTCATTAGCTTGACGAAACCTAAAGTGAACTCATCCAGGATCAAGGAAAAAGTGACGATCGTGCCACGCCTTTGTATTCCCGAGAAGTGGTATTGCTGGCACTAAGGCCTGAAGGCAGACACTGTAGACGCAAGTGGCTATGTTCTGGGTGCAATTTGTCTGATCACGAGCATTCCCCAATGTTTGGAACAGAACCTTCCCCAGCTGAGATCTCTCGTCAACCTCGACAACCAAAGGCACGTCAATGGAGCAAGCTGAGTAAAGTACTATCCCCTTCGTATAGCAGTGCGATGGACTTGGAGGTGGATGCTCCAACTCGAATGTGGGAGGAGGGACCTGTGAATTGTCCTCCTCCTCTAATGAATCATGTCGGGCTCGTAGAGGTTGTCATCCTCTTCGGCCTTGCACATTCACTGCAGAATCTGAGCTTGGGGGTCAAGCATGGAGTGCGGGTCGTCAGCTTGTGCCTCAGTAGAATTGAGACGTGCAGTGAAGCTCTCCATTCGTGCACTCAGCTGAGCACACCCGAGCTCAGTCCGTTCATCTCGGGTTGCTTGAGTCGCCATGCGAGCAAGAATGAGGTCGAGTTTTGCATCGTACGCCAATGTTGTCTCTCAGAGTTCACCCTCGTCAGTAGATATGTGTTCCATGGTGAACTCATGAGAAGGATTGTCAACTCGATCCTCTATGGCATGTACGCGCTCCATTAAGCTCTCAAATTGGAACTTCAGATCTCTTTTACGGGCAGCCTGAGATGCCAAGGTATCGAGAATCTGATCGAGCTTTGCATTGTAGGCTGCCTCTTCTTCTCTGGATTCTTTAAAAGCTAGGATCTGGTCGAGCTTCGCATGGTAGGCGACCTCTCTTTCTCGAGCTGCTTGGGAATCTATGAACTCAATAATTCGGTCGAGCTTCTCGTTGAACTTAAGGGTCTCATAATTTTGCTCGACTGAAAGATGGTTCCGGCACTGCTCGAAAGAATAAGGGTACGGTTGGGAGTGGTACCCGGGGAAATAGACTGGCTCGTTGTTCCAAGAGAAGTCATGCATGGAGAAGTACCCGTGATTGAAATTCATTGTACCTGCACACCAGAACAAAACAACCACGCGTAGCCAAGAAAAAGGGAGGAAGAAAAAGACACAAAATAGAAAAACAAAAATGCAGAGAAAGAACAAAAACACTAAAAATGCAAAAATAAAGAGAAACACAGAAAATAAAATCAAAACCAAGACCAAATATCCTACTTGCCTTCCCCGGCAACAGCGCCAAATTTGTTGTAGCACAAATTGTTATTTTTACCAAGTATTGAATCAAAAGATTCGTTCCCCGGGTCGATCTCACGAGGAAGGCGGTTCGGAATTCAGCTTTGGTATTGATGACATATAAAATGAAAGAAAATCCTAAACATTCTAATCAGATAGCAGGATTGATAAATTATCAGCTAAGAAATAACAAAAAGCGAAATCCACCTAAAAATATAAACTAAACAACGATAGAGAAGCGAAGGAGTCGAGGACAATTAATTCAAGTTCTACTCGCACACCGGGACATGAATCATTCTGTTCTAGATTGACGCTCTCGCTTAAATATCTAGCGGTTCGCTCCCAATAACTCTTCGTAACAAGGGATTGAACATAGACGAACAAACTCGAGCATACGACACATGCCAATTATCCCAATCCCAATAACTTTTCGTAACAAGTGACGGGTCATCGACAAGCCGTATTTTAACCGAAAACCATAGACAATTCAGTTACGAAATTATCTATCTCATGTAAGCCTAGGTCTATGACTTCTCTCCTTTCGGTTCAAAGGGAGAATTGATCGTGTCTCTTGGCTGGCTGGAGGTGGTGGCAGACTCATCCTCCGTCTCTGAAGTGAGGACAGAGAAGAAGGAGTGGGCGGCTATGGGGGCCGTCTGGAGGGATTGGGGAGGGAACAACCCCGTGCATTTGGACTTTTGCCCGTCCAGAGAAACTTTCTTGTGACGGTTAGGCTGTGGAGCCTTCCCAACCTGGTGTGGGGTCTCAACGACACCCTTACCCTTGTCCTTTTGTCCCTTCGGGGACTCAGGCGCTCGGGCAAGGGCCTTATCTTTCCCCTTGGGATCCTGCGGGAAAGAAGGAGGGTCTGATCTAGTCACACGACGACGAGGGGGGAGAGATGTATGGGGCTTGTTGCCCCCTTGTATAGCAATAAGCCGCAACATGTCCCACATGACTGCAAAGGGTACAGAAGGGTGGGACTCTTTCATAGACCACCTTCTGGACGGTGATGTTCCCTGCTTGGTTGAGATCAATCTCCTCGATGAGCTCACCACGGAGGTCTATCTCTACGCACACCCGTGCGATAGAAAACCTCTTCTGGTTGGCTGTAGGGGCATCAACCTCGATCGGATTGCCAATACAACTGGCAATTGGGGGCGTGGGTCATACAGCCCGTACGTGCGTTGTTGCGGTGCCTCCTCGCCAATCAAATCGGGTTGTACATAGCAGTAAATTTAATCACCGCCGAACCCAACAACTAGCAAAGAATTAATCGGTCATCGTCGTCGAATCACATAGCAGAAACCGAAATCGCTGCCGAACCCAACAACTACCGAAGACACGCGCCATGATTGATCCCCACCTTTTCACCGCACGACGACCATCACCAGGCTCCCAATTGGGGGCGTGGGTCATACAGCCGGTACGTGCGTTGTTGCGGTGCCTCCTCGCCAATCAAATCGGGTTGTACATAGCAACAAATTTAATCACCGCCGAACCCAACAACTAGCAAGGCATTAATCAGTCATCGTCGTCGGATCACATAGCAGCAACCGAAATCGCCGCCGAACCCAACAACTACCGAAGACACGCGCCATGATTGATCCCCACCTTGGCAATAGGGTCAAATTGATGAGGAAGAAGTCCAGGGAGACAACACCAGACTGGGACAATAGGTGACTCAGTCGATGTGGAGAAATCAGGGTTGTACTTAACCACCCGACAGAAACACCGTTTAATACAAAGTTTATAATCAATATATTACATGTTAAAAATAATTTAAGCATATTGTTGTTTTGTTTCTCCAATTAATTAGTCTATATTGGTATTCCCTTAAAAAAAAGTAGGATGATATGTTCATGAATTTTTTAATACTTTTTATTTTCTTGTTGCAAATTATTTAAGCAATAACTAAAAAGAGTATAACTTTTTATATTCGATATAGCCATAGTAGCCGGGTCTCAAGTCGAGTTACACTATGATGATTTGAGTAAGGGATGTCGGCCCAAGACCAAAGTTATAGTAATGGGCAACGCGAGGACGTTTGGAATGACCTGTTAAGTCGACCAACAATGCAAAGACTCAGAGGAGCAACCATAGAATGGTTTGTGGACGAGATGAGCAGCCAGAAATGATCCATGAACAACTTACGAGGGATATGGGTATAAATATAATGGCTTATACTTAAATCATAGTCGACCTTATTCATCTCGAGGTCGACTTCACTTTACCTGCACATGTGAACGTGTCTCGACACCGGCGAAGAGGAACAACCCAAAGACCCCGAGGACGATCCTAGAAGGAGAGAGGAACACTTGTAGTCAACTTTGCATGCGTTGAGGTCGACTTCACTCACTCGAGGAAGACTTCACTCACTTGAGGTCGGCTTCAGTTGTCCCACTGCTCGAGGTCGACCTTAATTGTCTTGCTACTCGAGATTCACATCTAGTAGTTGTCACTCCATATTTAATAGGCTTAATATATAACGGGGAATCTTAAGAGGATAAGATGGAGTCTTAGGGTGACTCATAACTGACTAAGAGGTTATTAGGATATAGATAAACTGGGCAGCTAGGCAGGCTGCTCGAGGACACTCCGGGCAGGTATTTTCCCTTATAAAAAGGGATGAGGTATGACCAAACCCTAATTTTGACACTCTCTACGCATTCGAAATTTTGTTGTTGCTCTGCCTACAGAGCATCTAGCCGGAAACCCTTCCCATGTTAAATTCTTGCAGGTGTTCGGCGATCTAGAGGAGGTTCAGATAGATCGGAGTTCATATCAACCGGTTCACTCCAGATCTAGGAGAGAATCCATCAAATTAGGTGCTCGTGGCGATCTAGAGGCGGTTCTGACAGATTTGAGTTCATCTCAACTGGTTCACTCTAGATCTAGAAGAGAGGACCCATCAATATTTGTTTCATAACAGAAGTATTTTTCAAGGAATTTATATAAATAAATAAAAAAAAAAGCATAAAATACCCATTTGATTAAGGTTTTATAATTTTTACAAACAAATATGCTCTTTCAAAACGAAATTTTGAATGTTTATCCAAAATAGTTGAAATATGTTGGTGGTTTAAATGCAATTGTGTACCCAAGTTGGTTATTTTTTATTTGGAAGTTTCTTCATTATCCAGTCACTTAGATAAGATATTGATTTTCTTCTTCTTTTTTTTTTTCGAAACGACAGGGGAAACTATATTAAACTCAGAAAGCGAACATAGTTCGAATTACAACAAAACAACCCGAGAACTAAAAATATGAGAGACACGCAACAAGCGGTCTGGAACCTCAACACAAGAAACAAAAGCTAGCAGCATAAACTAGGACAATACAACAACAAACTAACAAGCAGGCTCCAACAAAACAACTAGATAAACACCTGCCACAACTCAAAGAGCCTAGCAAGGGAAAACCAAGACTGAAAACAACAAAAAAAAAAACTACAGAGAAAGAAAAGAGCTAAACTGCAAGAGATATGGAAGCTGAAGAGAACTCCATCGAGTAATTGATAGCCATTTTGACTAAGATGGGCTCTGGAATGAGTGTCTTTTGGAAGAACCACAGGTTTCTGGACTTCCAAAGCCACCAAAGCATGTAGGTTGTGAGTTGAATTCTTGATTCGGCAACATCAGAACTATCCAAAGAGAAAATATGATACCACCAGGTCCTAAATGAATCAGTGCAGCCGGTTAGGCAATCCCATTGAAGAGGTCTAAGCTTCCAGCTTGTGATTGACCTGTTACAAGAGAAGAACAGATGCTCTATGGACTCAGCAGCTTCACCACAAATAGAGGATGTGGTTTTCAAGTCAATGCCTCTCTTTTTCAGCTGAGTAGCAATTGGAAGGGAGCCAGAGATGCACTTCCAAATAAAATGCTTGACCTTACCAGCAATTTTCAATTTTCAGTGCCTTTAGGAGATGGATTTCTTGGTTACTGCAATTGAGCTGCATGCTGGAGTATCAATACTGTGGAATTTGAGTGAAATGAGATGAGAGTATGTTTGAGAAAAAGAAAAACATCCTTTCTCATTTAGCTTCCAGTACAATCTATCATCTCCAATAAGAGAAAGAGAGGAGATTCTCATAATTGCATTGCTATCAACTTCATGAAAAACTTGCCTCACCAACCAATCATTCCAGTGAGTGCCTTCATTATTCAGTAATTTCTTAACCTAGATCAGACGATCTCTGGCAATAGGAATGAGGAAAGGAGTGGGTCTACTGTGATTTGAAATCCAGTTCAAGTCAGATATTCTAGTATTCACACTTTTTTTATCTCAATTTTTAACCATTTAGCAAAAAAAGGCATGGTGTGCATCCAGAAATTCCACATCCATGATCCACTGGACTTCTAGATGCATTAGTCAGAGAAGAGTTAGGGTAGTACCTGTCTTTGAGAACTCTGCTGATAAGAAGCTCTGGATTTGAAGCAATTCTCCATAATTGTTTACAGATCATTAATTTATTAAAGAGTTGGAGATCAAGGAAAGTCAAACCACCTTTCTCTTTGGAGAGGGAGAGGTAATTCCAGTTTTTCCAATGGATTCCTATAGCCTGATCAGTTCCAGGTTTCCACCAAAACTGTGCACATAATCTTGTAATTTCAAAGCAGATAGAGACTGGCAGAGTGAAACAAGCCATTGTATAAACTGGAAGTGCTTGAATAATAGCTTTGAGAAGGACTTCCTTTCCAGCAGGACTAAGAATCTGAGATTTCCAAGAAGTAAGCTTAGTTCTAACTGAGTTCAATAATTATGCAAAAACTTCTTTTTTTGATCTGCCAATCCCCAGGGGCAACCCTAAGTATCTGGTTGTTCTGTGAGCGACAATATTGTTCAAAGAACTGCAGATTGATCTCTAAAGATGGAGAGGTGTATTTCTACTGAAGAAACAGCAGATTTCTGGAGATTAACTGCTTGTCCAGTGAAGAGCCTATATTGCTCTAATATGTTCATCAGGAGCCCTTCTTGATCAACACCAGCTCTAAGAAAAAATAAAGAGTCATATGCAAAGAGGATATGAGACAACACAAGACCATTTCTGGAGAGTTTCATTCCTTTAAGCATTCCAGAAGATATTGATATCAAAATAAGAGCAGTGAACAATTCAGTGACAATAATAAAGATGTAGGGGGATAGAGGATCCCCCTGCCTTATTCCCCTTGAAGGTAAGACATAACCACAGATGCTTCCATTTATCTTGAAAGAGAAAGAGGCAGTTGACACACTGATCATCACAAGCTTTACCAAAATCACTATGGAACCCCACATAAAGCATTATTTTCTTTATACATAGCCACTCTACACGGGCAAAGGCTTTAATAAGATCTAATTTGAGGGCCATGAAAGAGTTAGAGCCAGAGGAATGTCTGTTTAAGAAATGAAATGCTTCTTGAGCAATTATCACATTATCAGTAATTTGTCTGCCCTAAATAAAAACTGCCTGTTGTAAGCAGACCTTATGTCTTTGTGCTAGGATGTTTTATATTAGCTTACAGACTACACTACAAAGACTTATTGGTCATAATTGACTCAGATTATCAGGATAGAGGCACTTGGGAATTAGGGATAAAATAGTGTGGTTCCAATATTTGAGAATAATACCTGTGTGAAAGAAACTGTGAACTGCTTTCATGAGATCTGATTTGATCAAACTCCAGAAAAGTTGATAGAAGGCAACTGTAATCCCATCCACTCCTGGGATTTGTTAGTTTGAAAGTTGAATAAAGATTGTTTGACTTCCTCTTCATCAACAGGTTTGAGGAGGGCTGTGTTGATATCTTGTGTGATGGTTTCTGGAATTAGATGGAGAATTGATTCCCCACCCCAATTGCCCTCAGTTGAGAATAGATTGGTATAAAACTCAGAAATATGGGACTCCAACTCTACCTGAGAACACATAATTCTTCCTTGGTTTGAGATCAGCCTAGTTATTGTATTAAGTTTTCTCCTCTGTAGAGTGTATGTATGAAAAAACTTGGTGTTGGCATCCCCTTCTTTCAACCATCTGTACTTAGCTTTTAGTTGCCAATGTAGTTCCTCTAGAGTATGTGCATTATTCAACTTCCCTCTAGTCTCTTCCCAGATATCCCATTTTTCCTCATTTTCTTGAGTATTGAGTTCTTCCAATTTTTGAGTGAGCTTTGAAATTTCTTTCTGCCTTGTGGATTGAAATGAAGAACTCCAGATGAAGATAGCTACCCTGGTATTCTTGACTTTCTCCTTAAGTTGGAAAAAAGGGGTACCAATGACTGGGGAGTTCCAAGCAGCAGTGACTACCTCATTAAAGCCTTCCATGCTTAACCATCTTTTGTCAAAATGAAAGGGGGCCTTTCTTTTCATTTGAGGTAGTCCCAAATCCAAAAGCAAATCAGAATGGTCTGAAGAGCTTCTGAGGATGTTGGAGACAAATACATTGGGGTAGGAGTGAGACCAATCAAGAGAGCCAAAGGCTCTGTCCAGCTTTTCTTCAACCAGAGCAGGAGCGGCTCTATTGTTACTCTAAGTAAAAGCATAGCCATTTGATTTTATTTCCAGCATATCCATATCATTAACAAAGGAGTTAAAACAAAGGAGGTTGTGGATTGGTCTGTTGATTCCTCCTGAATTCTCTGAATTTGAGAGGATGTCATTCTAGTCTCCAACTGAGAAGCAAAGAGACCCCCAATTCTGCTTGGCTACAATCATTTCTTCACATTGATCCTCTCTGGTCAATCTGCAGGGACTGAGATATACAAAAACTCCCCATTGAGGGGGATGGGACTGCAGTTGAAATTCTACAGCAATCAAAAAGTTCTTACAAATAATTTGATTAATAACAATGTGAGTATCCCACAACAAAACAAGCCCCCCACTAAGGCCTATAGGATCCACTATAGCTACTCTATTATCATAACCTAATTTTTTACAGACAGATTTCACAAAAGCATTTGGTTTTTTGGTTTCTGATAGGAAGATAAAATTTGGATGGTGAGCCTTCTTGAGCTCTCTGATTTGGAAAATTGTAGAGGGCCCACCTAGCCCTCTATAATTCCACACCAGAGCTAACATTTATCAGGGTGGTGCCATTCAAAGCTGACAACCCCCACCTTTTCCAGATTAGCTTTCTGCTTTTTAGATTGAACCTAATTTTGAGTGTTGGAGTCCTCTGGTTGTTCTGTTCGATCCAGTGCTTGCCTTTCACTCTTTCCCTTTGTCAACTGATCAATGATAATAGGAGTCTCAGTGGTTCTGAGAAGCCTGCCGATCTTTGTGCCTGTTCTTTTCCAAGTTTTCAGAGACTGAGACTTAGGAACTTGAAGGGATTGTGATAGAGAATGAATATTATTATTATTATTGTTCCCTTTATGATTAGTAGTTAATTGTAAGAGAATAATTACTTATTAGTGGACAAGTAAATAAATATCTAGCTTTAATGCAAGTGTAAGCGTCCTGGTCCGATTTGAACGGGTAGATCTTGGTCCTCGCCGGTAGAACGCCGGAAACCTGCAAATAACTCTCACACCGGGGGTTGTGTCCGGTGAAGAGCCTCCGATGCTTAAGTCAGTATGTGTATGAGTATACTGGAATTGAGAGAATGAATAGAATGTGTTTTGGAAGAAAGGCTCACCCCCTTTATATAAGGGTGAGATACCTGCCCTAAGAGCTGCCTGGATGAGGTGAGCTGACTGCCCAAGCTGCCGTACTCTGACACGCCGCACACATGTCAGAGGTGGCGCAGGACGTTGGGAGTCGTCAGAGGTAGTTATCACCATCACCCAATACATTGTTGACACGTGTTTCCCCAGCACATGGGGTAAATATTCTCTGCAGATTTTAGCCAGAGGCTCCTACGCGCGTCTATGATACACGCGCCCATAACTAGGTCGATTATGAATTTCTCGAATCGATCACCCTGCTGGGATCGACTAGCTTGCTCGATCACTTATCTGATCGAATGATAGACTGCCCTATGTATCTGACTGAGCATTGGACTGCTCGATTGCTTGTCTGGTCGAGCGTTGGGTTGCTCGATTGCTTGTTTGGTCGAGCTTAGAGCTGCTCGAGCGTCAATCCTCCCGCCTTTTTGGCTTGGCTTACTTCCGGTTTGGCCTCCTCGACCGACCAAGTGGTCCGGTTTATCCTTGAGTATATAATATCCTATATCATCTAGTCCCCCCCACTCTGGTCGAGTCTAGATGACTCGATCTAAGAGTGAATTGGTATTTATCGACTTCCTTGATGGTTCGTCATCCAATATCGACCAGCCAATAGGATTCCCGCTCATGTTTTTAAATAATTTCCCATTAATTTTCAGCAATAAAGTCGTCTGTTTCAAGTCCTTCCTGTCGTTCCTGCTTTTTTGCCACGCGTCACGCCTGTTCGCGTGTGTCAGGCACTTTAATGATGGCGCCCCCTCGCATAACGCGCCCACTTGGAGTACCGTGTAATTTAATTTTTCCGCCACACGATCCAACTTTAATCTGACGGTCCTCCTCTTTCACCCCTTAAACTCTCCAAGGTATAAAACCGGTACTTAGCAGAATTTCAGACTTTTTCCACCTTCATCACTCCCAAATTCCTTTGCATTCAAAGTTCTCTCTGCAAAAAATCCTAGCTTCCGTCGGCGATTCTTCCTGCAATCTTCAAGTTTTCCCGATCCTCTCCTCCGTGATTATGAGTAAGTTGTTTTTCTCCTGATTTTGTACTTCCTGTATCTGGGCTTTTGTGTTTTGAGAAATTTTTTCTCTCTCTTCTTTTTCGAATTGGGTATCTGAAGTTTGCTGATTGAGTGTTTTGAATCTGTGCATTGAATTTTTGTGCTTGTCTGTTGGTCGTTGTAGATTTCGCCCTTCCCCTTTGAAATTCTCTCGGAATCCCTGTTCCTTTTCTTCAAAATAGCCCCTTTCGTGGAACCCTAATTTTGAAAACCTTCTCCTCCTACCTTTCTCCTTTTTTGCCAAAATTCCTCTTTTTGATATTGTTCCTCTCTTCTTTTGTTTTCAGAGGGTAAATAATTTTTTCCAACCTGTACTATACGTGCTTTTAGGATTTTCAACTTAAAGTATTTTTTTTGGTAAAATGCAACCTGAACTACATATATATAATTATTTGCACGCTCGACTACTTTTTGACCGTTCGATCAACAACAAAAAAGGACACGTGTATGGTCAAGACGTGGTCGAGCGTGCAAATAGTGATTGTATATATAGTTCAGGTTGGATTTTACAACAAATAAAATTTTAGGTTGAAAATCTCAAAAGCACGTATAGTACAGGTTGAAAAATATTATTTACCCGTTTTCAGATCCTGCTACCTCGACCACCTCCTCTGGTTCGGTTGAGATCTTGCCTTCCGCACTTGAAGCAGTTCCTCTCTCCATCCTTCACCCCGGCGATATTGTCCCTACCCGTGTCTTCGTAGCTCGTGTTGCTTCATCCAACTCCGGCGACACTATGGATAATATCCCTCTCCGCCGTCGTCGACCTGCCTTTGGTTCAATGGATGAGCCAGAGGAAGACGAAGCTATTTCTTCTCAGCCCACTTTTCCCGCATCTTCGACCGTTCCTCCTTCTTCGAATTCTCCGCCCAAGCGGTCCTCGACCAAGAAACCTTCCAAACGACCATCTTCTACCTCTCTCTCTCACCCCTGGTTTGATCCCGAGAAAATCGGCCAACCACTTGGTTGGGCGTTCATTAGATCTTCCCCCTCCGACCGGTATGATCATCCTCCGCAAGACTGTTACCCTTTCTTCGAGGTCCAGTTTAAGCTCGGGTTACGTTTTCCTTTGAGCCGTGATATAATCCGCATCTGCGAGTGGTTCTCGCTTCCCTTGCATCAACTTCCTCCTAAAGCCATCCGTTCCATCACCACTTTCATCATCCTTTGTCACATCCGTCTAGGTCGATTCGACCTAGACTCTTCTATTATTGTTACTGCCCCTCTAAGCTGGGCCGGGGTCTTTATTTGAAAAGTCACAATGGTGCGCACTTCATCAATGACATCCCCTCCAACCTTCTCAAGTGGAGTGATAAGTTCATCTTCGTTCGACCTGACGTCCCTTTACCTTGGCCTTCCATTCCTTGGGTCAAGGATGTTTCGAAAGAGGCAGCCTCGGCCCCTCCAGCAAACCCCCTCTTCGACCAACGGATCCATACTTGGAATTCCAAGACCGTTGCGTCTGAAAAACTTCTCAAAGACGAGAATCTTCTCCATTTTTGTGGTCTTCTTACCCACAAAACCCTTTCTCACCCTACCGAGGAGATTCTCGATCTTGTTCGCCTTGAGGATGACCCAGGTAGTTCCCGATCAGTTCATTTTGAATGTTGTCATATATTTGTTATTCTTGTTGAAGTAAGTGCTAATGTTGGTTCTATTCTGTTTGATGTGCTCGTGCAGAGGCTCCCAGCTTCAACATTCCTCTGAGGAAAGTGACTCTGAAAAAGAAGACCGGAGGTACTTCTGGTTCAACCGGGGGTCAGGCCGAGGGATCGACCACTTCCTCGGGGTCTCGAACAGAGTTGCAACCGCGGTCGCCTCCACGAGAGACCCCCTTACCCCCTCCCCCGCCACCGGGGCCACAGCAAACTCAACAACAGCAACAGCAGAAACAACCACCACAACAACTGCAAAAGCAAACACAACCACAACAACAACAGACAGTAGAACGCCGGAAACCTGCAAATAACTCTCACACCGGGGGTTGTGTCCGGTGAAGAGCCTCCGATGCTTAAGTCAGTATGTGTATGAGTATACTGGAATTGAGAGAATGAATAGAATGTGTTTTGGAAGAAAGGCTCACCCCCTTTATATAAGGGTGAGATACCTGCCCTAAGAGCTGCCCGGATGAGGTGAGCTGGCTGCCCAAGCTGCCCGTCCGTACTCTGACACGCCGCACACATGTCAGAGGTGGCGCAGAATGTTGGGAGTCATCAGTGGTAGTTATCACCATCACCCAATACATTGTTGACACGTGTTTCCCCAGCACATGGGGTAAATATTCTCTGGAAATTTCAGTCAGAGGCTCCTACGCGCGTCTATAATACACGCGCCCATAACTAGGTCGATTATGAATTTCTCGAAGCGATCACCCTGCTGGGATCGACTAGCTTGCTCGATCACTTATCTGATCGAATGATAGACTGCCCTATGTATCTGACTGAGCATTGGACTGCTCGATTGCTTGTCTGGTCGAGCGTTGGGTTGCTCGATTGCTTGTTTGGTCGAGCTTAGAGCTGCTCGAGCGTCAATCCTCCCGCCTTTTTGGCTCTGCTTACTTCCGGTTTGGCCTCCTCGACCGGCCAAGTGGGTCGGTTTATCCTTGAGTATATAATATCCTATATCAACATTCTTAATAATCATGACATTTAAAAACTATCATATGTGCATATAACTGAAACAACTGGCATATATAAACATAATTAACTTTTTTCTGCTTTCACTTGGCCGATATCGTGTTCACACTCTAATGGGATAATATATACAGGGGGGGTTCCATCATAACCTGAGCCAAGGACAAATTGGCCTTTACACATGCGACAAATCATATAGACCTAGACTGGTAGGTCATTTCCCACTCAACGGGAGAACATTTTCTTACGTACATACCTTGGATGTCATACTGAGAAATAACCATATATAAATCCCAGAACAGAGTTCTCACATTTTCTGCTAAATAATAGGAATGCTGTTGTGCTTGAAATACAAAAGCTCGACTCCTCAAGCTACATATAATTAAATACATATGCTAAGTCTTATGCTTGAATGACTTAATAAAATAACATAATGAGATGTTGTCATATGCTAGTTCGTCTTTGACTTAGTTCTAATCTTATTATTAATCCGAATTCAAATGAATACTCTAAGATTCTGAAATTTTCCTATGTCCAGAATAAAATAATTGTTTTGAAATTAGCTGACTTGGTTCATAAAAATACTAAAAAATCCCGGTACAAACTCGGACCGAAATCTAGAATTAAATAACTCGAATCAACAATATAAATATACTGGGTCCTTAGACTTGGACCGGTGGGTTGTCATGAACCGGCCGGTTGCGGTTGACAGAAGTGCCTTGGCTTGGCTACTAGTAACACAAGTGCATCGACATTGGACGCATAGGGTGCGAGTGAACACTATCACGCCCGTAGACCCACTAGTGCGAGTCATTCCCGTACTCGGGAGCAGCTACTGGCACGGGTGCTGGCCTTTAGAGACACTACCGGGTGTGGCAATGCACTATCGACGGCCACTGGTTACTCTGGCGCACTGTCGGGCGCGAGAACTACTATCGCAAGGTGTTGCAGCACTGGGAAGTCTGTGTTAGTGTTGTATACTGAAAGCTTGGCTATGGATGATATTACACTTTTACCCTTTATGAATGAGAAACATGATAGATTAAACAAGTTCTACGTTATGTTGTTTTGCATTAGATAGTGTGGGTCGTCATCGGGCGAACCTGAAGATCATGCTATCAGCTACTCGCGAAACAAGAATAATTGGTTCCCAACCCAGATGGACATGAACACCCCATCGTGAACGGTTGTAGTGTCAACCATACAGTTTGTCTTGACTGATTAGTTGTACTAGTACATTTATGTATTGAACAGGATCCCAGAAAGGAGCAGTTCGTTTTATACTGATCGTCGTAAACGAACTAGGCCTCTGTTACTTACTGCGTACTCTTAACCCGTAAGATATTAAACATGCATATATGTGTAGTACTTATTACTTTGATTCACATGGGTAAGGCTTAGTGAACCGGGCCAATAGACCCACTGTCTTGGGTAATATTGTTGCATGTAGGATGTGCTGTTAGGATATTTACTGTCACCATGTTCGTTAGTTTGATGATGTCCCCGGAGTGAGTTCATGAAGGATTATTATGCTAAACCCTGCAGGTGGATTAAATTCTGGCATAGTAATAATGTGATGAACGAGCGCTAGCTTCGGTGAAATAATAATAAATTAATTAATTCTTGATTGTCAGTAATCGAATTAATTAATAGACATTATATCTTAAACATGGGGAGATAAATCGAGTAATTATTTTTGGAGTCATAATTGTAAATTGGGCTAGGAAAAAGGAGTGCAATAATATTATGTCGGTGGCCTATTTACTATTATTTAATTAATTAAAATAACTGGCTTGGTCCACAAGTATTTTTATTAATTAAGGAACCCTTCTCCTAATCTCCTAAGGGTCCCTATTGTAGCTCTATATATACATCATTAAGCTAATGGGAAGAGAATTAATAATACACGCCAATTCGTCCGCCCCCCATATTCTCTCTTTCAGTTCCCATTCGAGCTTTATATTCTTCTTGTTGTTCCACTGGTACAAGATTAAGAGGGGTTTGAGATATACAGTAGAAGATCTTTTGGTAAACCGAGATGAAATATATTTTGTCTACAAAACTAACCGGAGGTCCATTCAAGACGTGCAGTATACCCAGACAACTGTCTCGACGAGAGCTTTCCAACGCCACCGAGATCGCAGCCATCCGACACCGCACGCGCCCTCACGCGCCGCGGGAATCTCCTAGGACTGCAACTTGTCTTTTTTCCGTTTTTGCACCCGTTTGATCTGGTTTCTGATCCGATCTTGTTCGTGAAACCCTAGGACACGATTTGCAGTCTACTTTTCATTGGTGTGTTGTGTACGACCATCCAAAAGATCAGCCAGATCGCCATAAATTTTGAGCCGTAAGTTCTCTACGTAAACCTTTAGATCCGCTGCGCATAGGTTACGTTTCTATTGAATTTGTGATTTGTGCATAACGAGATCCTCATATATCCCAACAAGTTGTATCAAAGCACTTGGTTTAATTTGTTGTGTACAAGTTCAAATTTTTACGGATTTATTTGTCAAGATGTGTTCAAACGCAGCCATATATTAAACTATATTCGCATAACTTGGTTTTGCAGGAATTAATTTGATCTACTATTATGGCCGACTATGTGTTTGATGAATGTGATGTATGGTTTTAAATTTGTTTTTAAAGCCTCGGACATGTCGAGGAATTTGATGGATGAATGTTTGTAATAATTATTCGCCCGGGGGTTGACCGGATAGATTTAATTATTTTCTTTAGAAAAACATGTACATCCATTTTGGATCTAGGATCAGATTATGTAATTTTGTAAATTATATTTTTTTGTGTTGTAATCGTGGATTAATTATCGGGAGATTACAAGAGATCAACGAGCCTCAATAAATCATCCGGACTGGAGCCCCGAGACCGCGCGAACTCTCGCAGAAGAAAAAAAAATAGCGCCGGCGGTTTTTCCCTGCCGATGGCGGCGGCGGCTAGGTGCCGGTGTTTTTACTTGGTGGCCAAGCAGTATGATATCAACCAGGAGTCTACTGTAATGAGAGTTCCAGTTGAGAAGAGAAAGAATATACAAGGTTTCCTTGTTTATGGGAACTTAATATTTAATGGTCATAATAGTGAATTTATTTATTTATTTATTTATCTAAATTCATTATGCCGTTATTTATTTATTTATTTATTTATGCATGTTAATTAATTATTGTATTTGCATGGGATTAATTTATAATTACATTATTATTTATGCATGTTAATTAATTATTGCATTACATAGGATTAATTTAGAATTACATAAATATTTAAATAAGTAAAAAACCTCATTTAAATTATACTAAGTTTGAGAAGGGATTTTAAATTACAGTTAAATGTAAAATTCCTAAGGCCTCCATTTCTAATTTGTCGGTAAATCAATTAATTGCGGTATGGGCTCCCCCTCGGGTGACATCACTAAAATTAATTGTAGGTAATTACCAGGACAAATTTGTAATTAGATGATTAGAGGTAATCTTATGAGAGAGTACTGTCTTCCCCTCGGATGACGTATAATCGAATTCGTTTGAACTCAGGATCGATAAATGGGATTCACTTAGAATGCGATTTATTTATAACTCCCTTCGGGGTCCCTGAATTTATTGCATGGCCAAATAGAGACCGACTCTTAATTCCGTTCGTCATGAATTTGGTTTTGACTTATGGAAATTAATGGGCCTTTGAAAGCCCCTCTCTTGCGAATGTTGAGTTGTGTAGGGTTGCCCTCGCATCATGCATTAACTCTCGGTTTTTTGAGATATCGATGAATTTAAGTTAATATTGTTTCAATATTAGCAGTTAAATTCAAATGTGTTTAATCTGTAGAATAATTTTCGTGTTTCTCAGATATTCATCATGTCGTTCAGTCTGTTATCTGTCATTCTAAAAGAAAATCAACTTCTTGGTCCTAATTACATTGACTGGAAGAGGAAATTAGACATTGTGTTGATTGTTGAGGGTTATAAATTTGCGATTACTGAGGCTTGTCCGGCAGAGCCCGCGGCTGATGCTCCTGAGCAGGAGAAAGGGTAGTATGCCCGGTGGAAAAAGGCGATTGAGATGGCGAAGTGTTACATTCTTGCCTCTACGTCAAATGTTCTTCAACATCAGTATCAGTCTATGAACACTGCGGCAAACATACTTCTCAATCTCAGGAATCCGTTCGGACACCAGTCTAGGGCTGCTAGGCAAGAGGCTATGAGTGCTCTGATGACTACGCGCATGGCAGAGGGCACACCTGTAAGGGAGCACGATCTCAAGGTTATGGCGCTACTCAACGATCTTGAGGTTATGGGAGGTTTTATCGACGGGGAAACCCAGGTTGATATCATGCTCCAATCTCTGCCGAAGAGATTTGATCATTTCCGGTTGAACTACAACATGCACAGGATGCATATGGCTCTCCCATAACTGCTTGCAGAGCTTTAGTCGGCGGAGGCCTTATTCACTCAGGCTCCTCACGCGCTGGTTGCCGAGCAGGCTGGACCCTCTCGGCCTCACAAGGGCAGGAAGAGAAAGAAGTATGCAGGAAAGGCAAAGGTGCATGATGCTCCAGTGGTCCAGCAACTGCCCCCTCAGGCTTTGGCAAAGAGGCCGAAAGGTATATGCCACAAGTGCAACAAGTCAGGACACTGGAAGGTCGACTGCCCTCTCCTCAAGAAAAGTAACTCTCTTGTTAATGTCGTAAAAACATGTTTAGCGGTTGTATGTACCAGAACCTGGTGTGTAGATACTGGAGCCACTGATCATGTCTGCAATTCATTGTTGGGGTTCCAGGAAACCAGACAACTTAGGGAGGGATAGATCACTGTCTATATGGGCGATGCTACGAAAGTGGCGGCTGTTCTAGTGGAAGACGTTACTTTTTCTTTTGATAGTAGTATTTTGGGTTTGAGACATTCCCTTTATATTCCTAGTTTTAGAACGAATCTTGTTTCAGTTTTTAAACTTGTTTCAGATGGATTTTCCTTTACGTTTGATGACTTGGTTGTTATTCGTTATGGAAAGCGTTTCATTTGTTCTGCTTCACTAGTTGGTAATTTGTATGTTCTTAAACAAAATCTCTCATACTGCAACAAACTGAATTGAATAATGTCGTGACTAAATCTAATAAGAGGAAGGAATCTTCGAGTATGAATCAAGCATATCTTTGGCAACTTAGACTTGGGCACATAAACCTTATGAGGATTCAAAAGTTAGTGGCCGGTGGACTTGTCGGTCCATTGGAAGAGCACTATCCAACTTGCGAATCATGCCTAGAAGGTAAGATGGCTAAGAGGCCGTTTACGGCAAAGGGGTATAGGAGCCAAGAAGTGGTAGGAATGATTCATTCTGATTTATGTGGTCCTATGTCGATCCAGGCTAGAGGAGGTTTTGATTACTTTGTCATTTTTATTGATGATTACTCGAGATATGGGTACATTTATCTGTTGCACCATCTGAATACTTTGAGAAATTCAAAGAGTATCGAAAAGTTGTGGAGAAGCTTCATGGTATAAGTATCAAGAAACTTCGATCTGATCGAGGTGGCGAATACCTCTCTGGAGAGTTCAGGACATACTTATCGAAAGTTGGGATTGAATCCCAATTGACTGCACCCGGCACACCCCAGCAAAACGGGGTTGCAGAGCGAAGAAATAGAACTATTACAGAAATGGTTAGGTCAATGATGAGTTATTCTAGATTACCAAATTCGTTTTGGGGATTTGCATTGAAAACGACTGTGCATATTCTGAACATGGTTCCTTCAAAGTCGGTAGAAACTACTCCTTATGAGATGTGGAAAGGGCGCAAGCGCAGTTTCTCGCAGTTTTGATATGGGTTAGTCATGCACACATGTTAGTGCATGAAGCTGGCAAGTTGGAGAAACATTCGAAAGCACGAGTGTTTGTTGGCTATCCCAAGAGAATGAAAGGTAGATTATTTTATAGTCCTGAGGATCAGAAGGTGATTGTTAGCACGAACGCTAGATTCTTGGAAGAAGACTATATTATGAATCACAAGCCCGCTAGTGGACTAGTCTTCGAGGAGTTGAGGGGTGAAGTTGACAGTTCCCCACCAAGTGCGCAAGTAGATACATCACATAATACTGCAACACGACACACTGAAAGTGTACCAGTGCAGACAGTACCTCGTCGTAGTGGGAGGGTTTCTCAATTACCCGACCGATGGATAGGTCTTGGAGAGTCTAAGGAATCAGTTCCAGGAAACCTAGAATCGGACCCAAGGACTTACAAAGAGACACTCCAAGATAAAGATGCAGATTCATGGAATGTTGCAATGAATGCTGAGATGACGTCAATGGACTCTAATCTGGTCTGAGATCTTGTAGAACCACCCGATGGGGTACGACCCATTGGATGTAAGTGGGTTTACAAGAGAAAGAGATGAACGGATGGAGAGGTGCAAATCTTCAAAGCTAGGCTTGTTGCGAAAGATTATACCCAGATTGAGGGTATAGACTATGATGAGACCTTTTCGCCAGTAGCTATGCTTAAGTCCAATCAGATTCTCTTGGTTGTAGCTGCTCATATAGACTATAAGGTCTGACAGATGGATGTCAAGACGACTTTCCTTAACAGAATCCTTCAGGAGGACATCTATATGCAGCAACCAGAGGGATTCATTACAAAAGGTCGTGAGCATCTAGTGTGTAAGCTTAATCGGGCTATTTATGGATTGAAGCAAGCTTCGAGGTCTTGGAATATTCGGTTCGATGAGGTGATCCAGTCGTACGGGTTCACTCAATATCCGGATGAGCACTGTGTGTACAAATAAATCAGTGAGAGAGTGGTGGTGTTTCTTATGCTGTACGTAGATGACATACTTCTTATTGGAAACAGTAAGAAGGAGTTATCAGACGTAAAGGTGTGGTTGTCTAAGCAGTTTGATATGAAGGACTTAGGAGAAGCAGGACACCTTATTGGTATTAGGGTCGTTCGAGACCGTAAGAAGAGAATGTTGTACTTATCCCAGTCATCATACATAGATACTGTCTTGGCTAGGTTCAGCATGCAGGCTTCCAGAAAGGTACCTTGCCTTTCAGGAAATGAATCCCTCTCTCTAAGGAGATGTCTCCTAAGATGTCTCAAGAGATTGAGGACATGAAGAAAGTTCCTTATGCATCGGCAGTAGGAAGTCTTATGTATGATATGCTTTGTACCAGTCCAGATATCAGCTATATCGTTGGCTTAGTAGCTAGATATCAAAGTAATCCGGGTAGGGAACATTGGTCTGCGGTGAAGCATACACTCAAGTACTTGAGAAAGTCTACGGAGTACATGTTAGTTTACCGTGCAGACAGCTTGTTACCTCTGGGTTACAGTGATTCTGATTTCCAGTCAGATAGGTACGAGAGTAAGTCAATCTCAGGTTATGTGTTTAGCTTGGGAGGTGGAGCCATTTCATGGAGTAGGGCTAAGCAGAAATGCGTGCCAGACTCCACCATGGAAGCCGAGTACATAGCAGCCTCAGAGGCAGCAAAAGAGGCAGTTTGGCTCAGAAACTTCTTAGTGAATTTAGAAGTGATTCCAAGTTTGCCACGTGGTATCACCGTGTACTGTGATAACAGTGGAGCAGTAGCAACCTCAAGGGAACCACGAGCCCACAGAGCAAGCAAACACATAGAGCGCAAGTACCATCTGATTCCAGAGATAGTTGGTAGAGGAGACGTTGATGTTGCCAAGATTGCATCTGAGGACAACCTAGCTGATCCTTTCACGAAGAGTTTGTCAGAGAAGGACTTCGTAAAACACGTGACAGGAATGGGAGTCAAGTGCATGGTGATAGGATCGACATAGGTCTTTTAGAATAACGGGTTGATATGACTATACTTGTAAAAGCGAAAGCTTTAAGTATAAGTGGGAGATTGTTAGTGTAATATACTGAAAGCTTGGGTTTGTATGATATTACACTTTTACCCTTTATGAATGAGAAACATGTTAGATTAAACAAGTTCTACGTTCTGTTGTTTTGCATTAGATAGTGTGGGTCATCATCGGGCGAACCGAAGATTATACTATCAGTTACTCGCGAAACAAGAATAATTGGTTCACAACCCAGACGGACATGAACACCCCATCATGAACGGTTGTAGTGTCAACCGTACAGTTTGTCTTGACTGATTAGTTGCACTAGTACATTTATGTATTGAACAAGATCCCAGAAAGGAGCAGTTCGTTTTATAGTGATCGTCGTAAACGAACTAGGCCTCGGTTAATTACTGCGTACTCTTAACCCATAAGATGTTAAACAGGCATATATGTGTAGTACTTATTACTTTGATTCACATGGGTGAGGCTTAGTGACTGGGCCAATAGACCCACTGTCTTAGGTAATATTGTTGCATGTAGGATGTACTGTTATGATATTTACGGTCACCATGTGCGTTAGTTTGATGATGTCCGCGGAGTGAGTTCATGAAAGATTATTATGCTAAACCCTGCAGGTGGATTAAATTCCGGCATAGTAATAATGTGATGAACGAGCGCTAGCCTCGGTGTAATAATAATAAATTAATTAATTCTTGATTGTCAGTAATCGAATTAATTAATGGACATTATATTTTAAATATGGGGAGATAAATCGAGTAATTATTATTAGAGTCATAATTGTAAATTGGGCTAAGAAAAGGGAGTGCAATAATATTATGTTGGTGGCCCATTTAATATTATTTAATTAATTAAAATAAGTGGCATGATCCACAAGTATTTTAATTAATTAAGGATCCCTTCTCCTAATCTTCTAAGGGTCCCTACTGTAGCTCTATATATACATCATTAAGCTCATGGGAAGAGAATTAATAATACACGCCAACCCCATATTCTTTCTCTCAGTTCTCATTCGAGCTTTATCTTCTTCTTGTTATTTTACCTGTACAAGATTAAGAGGTGTTTGAGATATACAGTAGAAGATCTTTGGGTAAACAGAGACGAAATATATTTTGTCGTACAGAACTAACCGGAGGTCCAATCAAGACGTGCAACATACCCAGACGACCGTCTCG
>CACSLK010000984.1:25325474-25390231 GCA_902706635.1 Striga hermonthica
CCACAGCTCCTCACACCTGCGCACCGTCTTTAATTCCTGTAAAAAAATGATAATAGTGGGGCGTGAGTACTAATCAACTGTACTCCGTAAAAACCCATACTAAAGTAAACAACAATAATAATATCAATATCATGGTCTTTGGTATGTATCTAAGCTTAATCTTTCGGTATCTAACCGATACTTTAACTTGAACTTTGCAATTACCGGTAACTTGGGCCGGTTCTCACGTGATCACATTATGGGGGTCGCCTCCCACATAACCCAGTCTTGACTGAGCGAGCTTAATACTTTACTTAACTTTATACATACCTCGAACATGATAATAGCTATTATACTCAATGTAATACCCAGTCTGGGTCCCCACCTTTTCTTGTTGAAAACTTTTGAAAACTGTAAGTGTTGTACTGATAGTTGTATCTGCAACTACATAAAAAAAATAAACAAATATACTAAGTACTATGCTCATTATACTTACTAAAATACTCGGATACTCACATCTATCAAATAACTTATCCGAATATAAAAGAATACTCTAGAGATCATACTAAGTCCGGATTTAAATTGGTATACTTAAACTAAACCGAAACTTAATCATTTTCATACTCTTCAAACTTTCACATTAATTAATATAATGAAAAAAACTAAAATCATATGCTATAACTCAATTCACCTCATTTTAATCTTAACTTTAACATATGTATTCTCAACATATATATAAAGTTACCTTAAAAAATTTCACTTTAAAGTAATATTCATATCTTGAGACATATTATTTCAAAGTTGAACTATATCAAAACATTCAATTTACTTGCATACTTGTCTTTAAAAATCTATATCTCATGCTACAATTATCCAAAAATTCTAAAACTTTATATCTTAACTCTCAACTAAATGAAGAAATATTCTGTAAATTTTCTCATAAAAATAATAACCATAAAGTGAGATATGAATTTTCAAATAATGTTTGTCTTACTGAAATTCGAGATTTACTCACTTATGTTCATTATTTTCTATAGCATCTTAAACAAGTCCAATAAATATAAAATTTAAACTAGAAGTTTTTAACTAATATATTAATTGACCATAAAATTTCCAACTCAAAATAATATCAATAGATAGGGTAATTCAATACCACAAATCATCATTATTGCACAGATTTTTCACTGGACAACACCTTAATAAAAGATTTTTATAAAATTCATTTTAACTCCGACTAATCTAAACATTTTCAGTATTATTCTCAACATAATGATTATCTTATATAAAAATTTTCATAATTTTTGGAACTCAATAGCTTGGTCAAACAAAAACAAACATAAGCTACAACATCATGAACTTTAAATAATCTTGTTTTATATACTTATATAAAAATTATAATTTCTTAACATAACAACATATTAATAACACATATAAACACTTATAATTCTTAACTATACTTGATGATATTAAAGTTGTATAATATACCTCTTCCAATCTTGAGAAAACAAAGCAATGAAACTTGATTCACATTCTCTCAAAATTGCTCGATTCCTCTCGTAACTACTCGTTTCTTACTATTTCTTGCTCTTTGAATATTTATAAAATTTTTAGTGCTCTTAAAATCTGATTCTAAGGCCCTCTATTTATAGGCATAAGAGCTTTCATTGTTGATAAAACTCCTCACCAAATTTGCTTAGAAATTAATATAAAAACTTAACTTGAATTAATATAAAAATATGATTTTGATGGCTCATAAATACTCTCTAAAATAGGACAAATATGCTGATTAATGATGATAATAATGCTCCCATAGCTGCTATAAAAATTGGCCCTATTTTTATTTAAAAACACTTAGAAAGTTTTTTAGTAAAAATGATGACAAAACATCATTTAATGCTTTATTTATTTATTCATTTCTTAATATTCAGCTCTTAATTTTAAAATAAAAATAATAATTCATAATTATCTTGTAATGTGGCAAAAAAAACAAGAAAAATAAAATTTACGGAACCAAATTTGGACTTAAAACGAACAGTTACCGTAAAACCGAAAATTCTAAAAATTCGGATTTCTCTCTTTTGGTTTTGAATTTTTTTTTTTTTTATATAATTACTTTGAGATTGTGATATTTTCTCTTGTAAAAACCATACTAACTTAATCTTGAAAATAATTTACTTATCATCTATAAACTATTAATAACTTGTATCGATTTACTGAATAACTTCTACTGATTTACTGACTTACTAAAAATATGGGGTATTACATGTAGGCTGGACTCGGCTGTGCACTGTGGGCTGGCGCGACCTAGCGGGTCATTAACCTCTGTTCAGAGGCACCCCAACGGAAGTTAACCTCTTAACGCGATACGGTCAGGCGCTAGCGCACACTGAGTACATGGCAACGGCCACAGTGGGTTCCTCACTAGCGTCCGACTACTTTTTCAATGACTCTAAACTTATCATAAACTGTGAAGTATAAGGAGTTTAAAAACACATAAAAAATTCGAGATGATTCGGCTAATTTTTAAAATGTCTCGGGAGTTAAAATCAAGCTATTTGGGGTTCAGGGTCACCGAGGCACTTATCTCTTTTTATTATAGGACGTAAGGTTGAATACTTTCCTATAGATATCATGACTTTAGGTGCTAAAAACTTGACAAAAACTCACATGAATGAAGACATAGCTCGGGTGATCAAAAACAGCCTAAATATTCAATTTCTATTTGATCAAGTACATGACCTCCAAATAGGCTAAAACCTTACCAACTTACATAACATGATTTATAATGATTTTAGGAGTACTAAACTCGGCTTTGGCACACATGGAAATTAGACCTCTGAATTTAGGGCTCAACTAATTCAAAAAATCAAAAACCTACATGATACTCATGCATGTCTCGATTAAGTGCTTGGTAATCCTTAAAATATCGTGCTTAAGTAGGAAAGAGGGTTTGAGAGGTGTTTACCTTCTCTGAGAATAGTAAGTGAGGAAAGAATAGCTCTCGGACTTTTCTCGGGGTCTCCTCGTCAACATTAATGTTTTGGTGAATGCTCGGCTGTGAAAATGGATTAAGGATGACTCTTAGGTAGTACTTAATCGTCAAGCAAAGTATGGCTCGGGAAAACATGAAAAGGATGACCGGTGACCCGCTGTGAATGCGGTGTACGCGGCTAAGGATTCAGAGGGGGCTTATTAGGCTATACTCGTATTTTTCTAAAATTTAATGATTTTTCTTAAATGTTACTATCTCCTCTGCATTTCTCCAGAGTTGGAGTATATAGAAATGAAGAAGGCCCCGTCAACTTGCCTTAAAAATATGAAAGTTTAGACTTTTCCTATCATCTCATCTTTCCTCCTTGGTTTTGGTGCCAATGTAAGATAGGATGAGGTGTTTCTGACCTTTCACTGCAATTATCTCATGGCTATACTCAAGTTACCCGAAGAAAAACTTCTAGAAATGATTTGGGCATTGGTTGGGCCCTGCTGGCGCTGGGTCGCGCGCTTTCTGCGCTACAAGCCGCGCACTGGGCTGCGCTGATAGCCTATGTGCTGGGATGCGCACTGGACTGCGCTGGGGTTCGCTGGGTCGAGGATGTGCGCGGGAGAATTTGAGCCGAAGAAGTGTTAGCACATTATAGCAACACAAGGGATGCTCGTCTATGACTTGGGTCGAGTGAGGTGAGGTGTTGGGCTCCCTTGGTTGCGCATTGCTGCTAGGCCGTCTACGTTGCACTAGTGTACTAAGGGCGGGCGTGAATGATGTCCCGTGTGCAGTGGTTCGGGTCGTGGTTCGGCCGAACTCGACTAGGCTTTGTTTTAAAGCTCTATTTTCTATAAGCATTCGAGTATACTTGGATTCTATTCTCTTTCTCGACTAATACTATTTATTCTTAGTTCATGAATGAAAACAATAAACCGAGACTTTCGCTTATATATTTGGCTTTGATATTCAATCCAATCCGAATACTTGTCGTTCTAAACTTGAACTTGTAACTTTAAACTAAATAGTTTACTCTTAAAATCTAATCTCAAGCATTTATTAATAAGAATTAGCTTACACTCGGAGGCTAATTATAGCATATTTATTATTGAAATACTGGGGCATTACATACGTGAATTTGTGTTCTTGAAGAAAATTGTAGAGCTGCCTCTTAGCCTTCTGTAGGTGTAAGGATCATGTCAATATAAAGTCTGTAGCAAAAGTTATATTTGTTGTACTGAAGTTGTGCATGCGTTGTGTTCCAGGTTTTTAACAAAAGCTAAATTTAGAATGTTAGCTGATTCTTCACCTTTTGAATGACTTTAACTGCTTCTCTGATCTAATGAAAGTTGTAGCCGCATGTCTTTCGGTCATTTTAAGACTTGAATCATGGTAATATGAGTTATGTGCTGAGAGTTGTGCATGTTTTAAAAATGTTGCGCATGATAGATTTGGTCAGGTTTTAAGTATAGTCGCATAATCGAATATTCTCTTTAACGTGCATGCTTACGTGACACGAATGAGCCATGTAGGATTGTGTACATTTGGATTGAACTTTAGATGATTAGATCTAGTGTTCTTAAGCAGGCTAAGAGTTCAAGAGTCCCAAAACTTTAAGCGAGTATGTTTTCAAAAATGGTTTAAGCGAGGCTAGAGAGAAGTCAATTGATTTTATCAAGACTAAGTTATGTTATATAAGTCATTAAAATACAGTTTTCCAATAACATAGATAGTTGAGGATTCGAGCCCTCAATTGTCTAAAGCTTCTTTTCAAAGACCAAACCAACTGCATTACGAGGTGAGAAACTATGCTATGTTTTACATTCCTTATAATCGCTTTTACTATGGTTGAGATATGTGCTTGTTTAATTATTTGTGGTGGTTAAACCACTTGCTAGATGAAAATGGTAAAGGCTTCTAGTTTGTGGTGGTAATAACACTTGCTAGATGGAAATGGTAAAGGTTTCTAGTTTGTGGTGGTAAGGCCACTTGCTAGAAAGACACGAGGCATAATCATTCATGTTATATGTAAATGCCATACGATTTATTTTTATATTGAATACTTTAAGTAGAAAGTATTCCTCACTGAGTAAGTGGAAATGCTCAACCCCTATTTGTTTTCCACACCCAGGTTGATCGAGTTGGCAACGGAGCAATGGCGAGGGTGGTCAAATAAATAAATAAAATCGCTTACTTGCTTTATTGCTTTAAGTTATTTCAAATTTTTAAAGATTATGATTAAGTAAGTTTACTTTCAAGACATGGTTTGAGTTCATATGCATTAGATGAAGTTTTATTTATGCAAGATTGATGATGATTATGCGATGGTCTATGTGATGCTATGAAAAGTTTTAAAGTTTTTCGAGGTTATGTTAAGTTTAAAGTAGTAGCGCCCTTGAGCTTTCAAATGTTTTTAAAAGAAAGAAAAATTTATTCGAGAAATTCAAGGTATGAAAAACAGCGTGTTACAAGCTCGATCTTGATTCAAACTAGCACAACGGGTAATCAGCTTCCTCTACCTAGCTCGAGCGGCCTCCGAACCTATAAGAACTCAACACCGGTGTTGTTACACGAAATTGTAACAACATAAAATGTACACCCCCCTTTTGTGAATAGGGGGCATATGGTTTATGTGAATTATGGGAGATATATTGGTACTGAACAATTGTAAAAAAATTAAAGAAGAAGATGAAAAGCAGAATTATTTGTATATTGGGGAGAGTTTTTTTTTGGTGAGGCGGTGCCTCCTTTTTGTGTGGATAAAGCAGAAGATGAAAAAGTCCCCCGTAGTTATCTGCTCAGCCCTTATATATTTGGAGTAATGGGCCTGTATATCTAATGATAAAACATGGCCGCGCAGGGCCCAATAAATAAATACGACCGCGCAGGGCCCAATAAATAAATACGACCGCGCAGGGCCCAATTATTAAATATTTGGATTGATTGACAAATTGACTGGTACTCCAATTGGTATTTGTCTTGTCAGCAATTGATGTGTCTGTATAAGCGGCTTCTTTTGTGATATCAAGGTCGAGCTGGTGGTTTTTGAATACGGACTTCGTCTTCTGGAAACTCGGTTAATATTAAACAGATAAAAGAACCTGCTATTTATATTTATTTAATACATATATTCACATGTAATATCGTAATAAGCGGGACCAAAATTAGGTATCAACAACCGGAAGATGGATTTTTCCATGAAGAGCCTCTGATGCCTAAGTCCGTACCCGTTCAAGATAATCTACGATAAAGTTGTAGAGAGAGAATATATGAATAAAGTGTGTAGAGATTGAAATGTCTAGATGAAGCTATCCCACTCCTATTTATAGGAGTGAGTTATCTACAGCTCATGTTGCCACAAAATTTCTTCTTATTCTTTGGTTTTCCTTTTTAAGTTGTCTACTCGTATGACCAACCCCCACGTCACCAAGTAGAGATACCTCCCCCTCAACTCATGTACCACCTCAGAGGTCGTCCCTCAACCAAAGTCCCTCCACGTCCAATAACCGCCAGTCAAGTCTAACTCTTCCGTTCAATATGCTTGTGTCGACCTCCAGCAAAAAGACCATATCGACCTGACGTTAACTCAAGTCGATTGACAGCCTTAGCTCGATCAGCTATCCCGTTCGGTATTGGTTGCTTGGTTTTCAAATCTAGGCGACCCGGTATGGTATTCCATATCAATCCTCATACATCACATCAACTATAATTCAATATTCATTCAGTCATTACTTTCAATCACATATCTCATACTCTTACATCGAATAATTTATTTTAATTATTTTTTTTAATACAAATTCAAAATCTCACTTAAAATCTTACCCAACCAATTTCTATCTAAAATTAAATATAATCAATTAACAAATTCAATCAAAACTAAAATAATTTATATATAACCACATCATTATATCTAACCACACACGTTGAGAGATTATGATAAACAAATACTTGAAACAAACATGGCGAAAGTCTTCCTGTCAAAACTCAAAAGTATGCAATCTTTGTCTGTGTGGGACCAGCCGAACCTACCCCCACCTCCACCTCTTTCCATGTTTATTTGATTTCAGAAAATCCTCACTTATTTTTATCATAATTCAGAATGATATCAGACCATTAATAATAATAAAATAAATAAATAAATAAATAAAAAACAACCAAAGCTTGTACTGGTTAACTATTTTCTTGCGTGTCTTTCCGTCTTTCCAATGTGAACTCCAAATTCCTTTACCTCTGTCATCATTTCTTGCTGATTGGGTTATTCCGTTCACCAGATTTTTCGAATTGAAAATCAAGAAACAACCGCCCTTTTCTTTTTCCGTGTGTTTTGTATTACACAAATCGCATCTAGTGTTGTATCGTGGGGAGCCGTTTAGGCCGTCTTCTCACCTCACTCCTTCAGGTTTAGCAGCCATATTCATGCCTATTGCCTAGGTTTCTCTCGGGACTTTTTCCGAGCAATTGATGCGCGACAGTGAGTTTATTCCTCCTCAATTTCTGCTGCAAAATGGGTTGCATTCAAGTCAAATGCTGCAGGACTTGCTCGCCGACGACGGACGGCGACAACGAGGATGAGAAACCGGGCGTCTATCCCGGACTGAACAACGCCCACGGGCCCTCCGAAAACGTATCCCTAGACGCCGTCTACGTCCCGTCCCACAATTTCCGGCTGTCATACGCCGCCCTCAGCCGCCGCGGCTACTACCCCGAAACCCCCGACAAGGAGAATCAGGACAGCTACTGCGTGAAGACCGCCGTTCAGGGCAACCCTAACACCCATTTCTTTGGGATTTTCGACGGGCACGGCCTGTGTGGGGCGCAGTGCTCGTCTTTCGTCAAGGACAGGCTTATCGAGATACTCTCTGAGGACCCGTCCTTGCCTGAGGACCCCATCACAGCCTACAGCTCTGCCTTTCTGTCGACCAACGACCAACTCCACACTAGCGAGGTTGATGACTCCATGAGTGGGACGACTGCAATTACAGCCCTCGTGATTGGGAACAAACTGTACGTGGCCAATGTGGGGGATTCGCGGGCCGTGCTTGGGATCAGGGAAGGGGACAGAGTTCTTGCCCAGGACCTGTCTTGCGATCAGACCCCGTTCAGGAAGGATGAGTGTGAGAGGGTGAAGCTGTGTGGGGCAAGGGTTTTGAGCGTGGACCAGGTGGAGGGGATTAAGGACCCCGGGATACAGTCGTGGGGGGATGAGGAGACCGATGGGTTGGACCCACCAAGGCTGTGGGTTCAGGATGGGATGTACCCAGGGACGGCCTTCACCAGGAGTGTCGGGGACAGCATGGCGGAGAAGATTGGGGTGGTTGCAGATCCCGAGGTGTCGACCGTCACTCTTACACCCGAGCATCCATTTTTCGTGGTCGCCAGTGATGGGGTTTTCGAGTTTCTATCCAGCCAGACAGTTGTGGACATGGTATGTTTTGGTAGTAGATGGGAAGCAATTGTTTGTTTGGCTGGGCATTGTGAATATATGGCTTCAGAAGAAGTTAATTGACTACAACACAGGCACATTTCTTGAAGTTTATATACGTAGGGACAGAAATTTTGCGTTTATGCTTGGATAAATTCACGTTCACGATAGATTAATAGCTATTGATAGGGTTCTAGTGAAAGTTGTTAATATGGAAAGAGAAATGTTTTTTCTCCTTTTGCTTTAGTTTTTAATGCTTGTTGGTATGATGAGTCCTTGTTTTGCTCTAGTGCAAATTTTGTGCTTGTTGCTTTTGATGTCGATTGGAAATACAGTGCATTGACACTGTGGTATAATGGTTTAGTGAAAGTGTGATCTATCACTGCCCTCATTGGGTTTTTGCTTAGTTTGTATATTCATAGTAGTATCTAATAGCTATCACCAAAAGTATAAAGGATTTATTTCCGCTATGCCTGCTTCAGCTTCGTCAAATAAATATACATATTTATAGACCCACGTGTGCAGTATTATCAGATAAACATTCTCTATACCCTCGGTTATATTTGATTTTCTTTGTGTTCACTGTTTATGCAGGTCAATAAATATGCTGATCCCAGGGAAGCTTGTTCTGCCATAGCTGATAAATCATACAAATTGTGGTTAGAACATGAGAATCGGACAGATGATATAACGATTATCATTGTCCACATTAAAGACTTGAACATTGTATAAATCATTGGGTTCTTATCATGAGTAGTGGCTCTCACATTCCTGATACAAGATTTGTTTTTTTTAGTTTGTTACTATTATTACATCTGGAAAGATATAGAATTATTTGCAATGGTAATAGAATTATTTGCAATGGTACTATTGCCTACATAGATATTATATGTGGTGTTTGCCTTGCTTAGTGATGCTGGGAAAATATTTCATTGTTTCCCTTACGTTATTTTAGTACATTAATTGCTTGGAAAGCTATGTGGTATATGGACTCATCTCGCAAGTGTATATCTATTCCCACACTCTGTTCATCTAACTTCCTAATATTTCACTGTTAGTTGCAGTAGCCAAACATTGTTGTCAGTATTGGGTGTGGGCAGAAACTACTAGATTTGTGCAAATGAAGATGGAAACTGAACACAGATGCGCCGCGCCACCTTTGATCGGAAGTATTGTTTACTTGCAAGTGATTTTTTTCGGAACCCGAGTAGTGTCATCCCTTTCTTATAGCATAATGTTTCTCCACGTTGCATTTTTTTTTTTCGATTTTTTTAGAAGCAAATATAACTTTGTTTTAACTTGGAGTTTGCATATTGTCATGCTTATGTTTTCTGTTTTTCGTGTAATTAATGTTAGCCATCTCTGGCCTTTTCAGATGGGTATATACAGGTGGTTGGGCATATGCCCTTAATGTCATTTAGGTTCCACCTGATAGCCTCCTCGTTTGCCTTAAGCATGTCCACTAGAAGCTCTTCCTCTTGAGATAGCCCCGTCTTTATAATTACGGGTTTCTTCTTCCCTTCTTCAAGAAAGGCGTACTTAAGATGTGAAGGAAGAACCTTAAGCTTACCGGTAATGTCCCAAGCTTTGGTTCCTTTGAGATTTCAATATCTACTATTCCCTCCTCCTAGAGATTGAGATCATCCTTCTCTTCATCAAGGGGTAAGTGACAATCACATGAGTATTGGCAGAAAAATGGTATGTACTTTCTCATCCATTACAAGATTTCCTAGCCGAATCAAGATATCCTCAATAACGTCCTTTACGCAGTGTAGAGAACGATCGGCCAATTGGAGACACCTTTATTTGGGCTTCAATTCTCCTAGCCCACGTTGCTTAAATATAGGGTACAACATAAGATTGATATCGGCACCCAAGCCGAGCATATCGGTCATTTCCTTCTCATTTTCCATAGGAATCTTAATAAACCTTTGGGATCGCATTCTTTTTGAGTAATTGTCGTAGATGCTACTTCGGATATCAAGACATTCTCATTATCCTCTAACCTCCTCCTTTTTGAAGCCAACTCTTTGAAAATTTGAACATAAATCGAGACATTCCGGATGACATCGAGAACATGTAAACATTTACCTTAGAGAGCATGTCCAAAGGGCCCTTAATTAACGGGTTTTTCTTAGTGTCTGTCGACCTGCTTGTGTAGGGGATCAGTGGTCGAGGTGTAGCTGCTTATGTAAAGTCTCATGTTCATCAGAACTTGGCTTCACCACTTTCTCTTTCTTGTCATCATCTCCTTTCATATTGATGAATCCACTAAAATATCAAGTTGTTCCTCAACCTCGTTATTCTCAATTTCTTCGACTACTCCTTCTTCGGGCATTTTTAGTCGATTGTCCACCACCTTTCCACTTCTCAAAATCATAACTGCTTGGGCTTGTTCGGGTTGGCTAGGAAGTCAATCCTCCTTATTGCCCCTTTGAATTTCGCCTATGGATATCTCTCGTTTCCCTATTTGAGTTTCAAGGTATTTTAGTGAAGCTTGAATCGACGGAACTCCCTTGATGGCATCGTGTAAGGTAGACATGGTGGTGGCAAGACTTTGGATGTATTCCTTCATGTTGGCGATGCGTGAGATTCAAGATTCATGCTTTTGCTCCTTCATCGGCTCGAGTAAAAGTGGGTTTCTCGAGGCAAAACATCTCTGTGAGGGATTAAACTACCGCAGTGGTTGGTATTCTTTAAATTCGGGGCAGGGTTGGAAATCTTCCCGGGGCTGAGGTGGATAGTCTCCTCTAGGTGGTTGATGTGGTTGTTCGTACGCTCATTTTTTATTGTTCCATGAGTGGTTTTGGATATTTCTCCACTCGAAGCTGTAGATATTTTAGTATGGATCATTTTGACTCCAAGACAGATACACGTGCAATGCATTTACATCATAGGAGCTCATCTAAAAAGTAAGTCCGAACATCAGCTCAACAAATTGAGCACAATCTTGGGCAAAGTGCCCCTGTCACCACAACTCTTATACATTTCCAATCCTTAAGCGAAGGTATTTGAGTTTCTTCTCCAACAAGACAAACTTTGCAAGGATAACATCATTGGACGAAGGATGAGTGGAAGGTATACCGTCATTCGCGGGAACCCTCTTTCTTACGCTGTTCCGTTGCGAATGCTCACTTAGCATCTCATATAGCCCATAGATTTACTCCACGGTAAGACTCCTAATATATCTTGTGGCTATATGGTCATATATTGAACATTGTAATGGTGACCGTTGCAGAAGAATTAGTTCAACACCTCAAGGAAAAAGAGATGATGAGGGCATTTGATATGGGATATTGTATACTGGACCGGTTCGCCGGGTCAACCGAATAAAGTGGGTTAGCGGGCTGGTCAAACCGGACACTCGCAATAAGGGTAAGAAGTCGAAGATAAAGATGAGCAGGTTTAGTAGCATCGGGCAATTACCTGCTTCACTGGGATCTGGTTTAGGAAAGAGATGGTCGAATAGAGGTGGTCGTGTAATCGACCACTTCGTGCCTTAGAGACAGCTCAACAACCATCCCGGACTTGGTCGAACATCAGAATATATGAGGGAATCTTCAGCACGTGAAAGGGGGACACGCGGCGCACAACGAGTGGTCTAGGGCGATAACGGTCTCTGACATTCCCTGACACAATATGACGCGTTTTCTGACACCAAGATAGTAGAGGCGGGTGATCATACGGCCAGGCAGTGAGAATAATCAGTTCAACTCGCCCAAGCCGCGCGTGGAAAGCATGTAACTCGTCCCTATAAATAGGGACGAGCTTCTTCATTTTAGACACAGTCTCTCATACACTTACATATTTTCCATACATATTCTTCATCTTCTCAAGACTGACTTGAGCGTTGGAGGCTATTCATCGGAAAAACCCCCGGTGTGAAAGTTATTTGCAGGTTCGACATTCTACCAGCGAGGAAGACGATCTTGAAGTGGTTTCCAGCTGGTTGGGCGTTTACACTTATATTAGCATTGAAGTTGAAATTCTTTGAATTGCTCCCAAGCTTCATTGAAGATCTCTCCTGGTGCTTGACAAAAGTTGGTCATTTGGGCCAAAAGATTTGTCGTCCCTTCATCGAGGATGATACTCTATTCTATTCAAGAAGATATCCCAGAAATATAACTAAGTAAAATCGAGATAACATACGAGATCTTGAAACTTAAATTAAGTCTCCAAGACTCTAGTAGCATCCACAAATAGAAATAAGCTAAAAAGTTTCAATCTTGATGGAGAAGTAAAACAATAAAATTTGGGTCGTGAAGCCATTAAGTCTCCCGATAGGGTAGTTACAAAATAGAGAGGGAAAATCTAAAAAAGTAAAATTTTGCAAAAAGAGTCGACTACCTAAAACATATTTGCATTATACACCCGGGGTTACCCTCTTGATGTCTTTCATGTACTCGGACGAGAGGGTAAATCACGATTCGAAGAGAATGGGCTACCCCAAAACATGAGTTATTTGCTAGATCCCTACAACACTATTATTCGGTATCTTTAGGGTTTGCCTCAAAGGTCAGGCACCATATTCAGCTGAGTGTGTCTTTCAGGAGGAAGCCAGGTTCGACCTATGTAAGTAGCATCAAGAAGGTTAAAAGGTCGTGGTTACGGCTAGGGACCTAAAGACTGCACGGTAAGGGGGAAAGAATCCTAATAAGAAGGAAAGTGTCACTTGTTAAGGAGACTTGTCAAGATAGAGACGTGGTAAGTTAGGGAATATGATCTGATGGGATTTCTTTCCTAACAAGGACTCGGTTGGGCACCAAGATATCTACACTATATAATGGTGACAAGTTATACTTCATAAATATATCACATATTGTGCCTTAAGTCTTAGTTTTCTATACATTCTCTTTGAGCAATTTCTTACTTGAGCGTTGGAGATTTTTCGTCGGGACCCCCTCCGTCGTATTGGGGCTTCTTTGGCGACCGTGAAGTCACCGGATGAATTGTCGAGTAAATATATCAGATCTGGACGCGGCTGTTGCTCCGCGGCGCTACGGACTCGACCCGCTCCTACCCACCCTGGGGCACCATAGCATGTCGGGAATAAGGGGGGACATACTGGACGTAAGCACTCCCTTGGTTGGGGGCTGTGCCGCCCTCCCTTTCGATCGATACGAAGGCTTTGACGGTAAACGTTGGCTAAGAGCCCCCTACCTGCTAGTGCTCTTTTCTATTGGACAGTCGGTCTTTACCTCTTCCCCGGTACCAGCTGACGGCCCTTACTCGACCTTAGCTTTTTCAAGACCCGGGCTAAAAGGGGAGGGAGAACCTTATCCCATGACTCACTTTGCCTACTTTGAAAAGGTAAGATCTTCCGGCTTCACCATTCCCGTTCTCTTCCTTTCAAAGAAATTCTTTGATAGCTGGGAGACCCACTTGTTATGACGTATCTAATAGGCAGCCTGAACCCAAATAACCATCAGCTTTCCTTCAACTGAAACCTGTACCCGCCCGTAAATACCTGGCCAATTGCTTCACTTCCAGTCCCAGGTAACCTCCTTTCTCCGGCAGCAACTACCCCACTCTTCGATGCCTCCCTCGAAGTCAAAACTCTCCTCTCCAGTGGCTAGGGCCAGAAGTGCAAGTCACCGGAGCTTCAAAGAGAAGGAAACTCACGATGTAGGTAGTTCAACCTGGTTCGGGATCAAAGTGGCACAACATATATGATATCTCGAGGTATAATATAACCCTAAACCCTAATTGGGACCTGTTTGTTTACATGTACGACACCTCCACGGTTTGGTCGTCAGCAACCCGCGGAAATAAACTAGTGTCTAGTTCATTAATGTCGCAAGATTGAAGGCCAAAATTTCACCTTTCTTTCGTCTTTGTTTTGTTCTTTATCACTGTACGTGTAATTGTGTAAACGTAATATTAAAGTAATCGTTGACTACTAAAAGTGAATAAACGCTTCCATTATTTTTCTTTTTGTATTAAATAATAATTATGCAAAAAATATGGGTCGGAAAAACTATCGGGTAATAAATGCATAATTACTCGTATTTTATAAGGCAATCACGTCTTCGGACAGTCATTTCAGCAACTCAAAACAGTTGTATCTCTTTGGAGTCTGACGAGCGTATCTGAAATGCTTCAACTATTTTTTTAATTAATGATAACTATGTGACAAATATGCGCCATAGCAACTTTCGTGTATAAATCGCAGACTGCTTACGAACTCATCAAGAATAGAATTTAAAATAAATTAATGTGCGACTAATTATGTGTATACCATTTTGCCTAATAAACGAATATTTTGGTAAAAAAATAAAAATAATAGTAATGCGGATCACAGTTCCAACGCATTTTTAATAAAAGAAATAAATATATTAATTCTGCAATTCAAAGCACTCGCATAATGACTCTCATTTTCTTAATCAAACCGTCATTCGAACAGTCCTTTCTACATGCCTTGAATTACGTATCAATAAATACTACATAAATGGTTTTGAGGCAACTTAAAATATTACGTGTCAGTATAAAGACTACATGAAGAAATCCAAAAAAAAAATCATCCACGTCCCCATCACTACGTATTAATTTTGTCTCCCTCCATATCCTATCGTCGGTTCATATATTAATTTCATGGCTACGCTTACATCTCTATCCTTTTGTCGATCTCTCTGTAGAGTGTAAAACAAAACTGGTAAAGCAAACCGATAAAGTGACCGCCTAACCGCTCCCATCATCATTAGTCGAGTTTTTGCATGGTCACATGTATCATTCACTCACACCCTTATATGGCACACAACCAATAATATTTATTCACTTTACACATTTATCAATTCTTCTTTCCTCGAACCCTTAGATGGCACATACGCGAACCTGCGATTGGGAGTTTATTTTGTATTTTTTATGGTTAAGATCGTCTACCTCCACATCTCAATCGTAGATTCATGTATTAATTTCATACTTCTCGTTTTTGATCAACGTATGCTCGATCAGTTCGTACAAGTAGTTCTCCCTATCATTTTCCACTAGCTTTCGCCAGTTGTTGATCTCGACTCAATTTACGCTCCTCCGCCTCATTGCTTTGAGGATTTCCATTCTTAAAAACTTTGGGGATTTATGATGTTGAAAACCACATTCACATATTTCTGGTACAGTGTTCCCGAGAGGAAAACCTTCCTAGGGCTTACACGAAAAGTAGATAACTTATGAGAAGAAACTGGAAAAATGTAAAAACATGTGCAAGAAGAGGATCTGCGACTAAAATGTGACAGAGGCGCGATTGACTGAACTATTCACATAATTAGCTGCATCAAACTTCCCAAATTAACTTCGCTTATGCATCACACATTTTATCGTATATTAAGATCGCACTTGCTCAATTACCTCCTTCTGTCGGCAAACAAGGTTTTTTCGTTCTTTAAGTCACCCCCGTTTTCAATGTGGTCCCGCAAATGGTCCGTTTTTGGAAATAGTCCTCTAAGTTAAAAAAAATGTTTTTTGGTCCTCTGACCGCCTATAGCAGGTCAGAGTGATCGGCTACGCCTGCGTAAAAATTCATTTAATTTTTATATTTTATTTTGGCTGAGTTGTAAAAATAACGCTTGCGTGGCAAACGAAAAAAAAAAATTGCTAGGAGGTGGATTCGAACCTGGCACCAGTAGCCTATCCAAGGGGTTTATTCGCCACTTGAACTAACACATCTTATGTAATATATTTGACTTCACACACACACACACACACACACACATATATATATATTATTCAATTTATACAAGTTTTAGTTATAAAACTTATACATAATTTATTTATTAAATATATACGAATTAAGAAGAAAAAAAACTAGTAATTTTTTTTCAAAACGATAGAGATATTATATAAAAGCGCGGGCAGTTGAGTGCGTCTGGACCCAGTCATGGCCTGGGACAGCTCGGTTGGCTCGTGTGGCTCGATCGGCTCGGTTCGCTCAGTTTGCTCGGATCGGTTGGATCAACTCGGTCGTCTCGTTTTCCCAAGCTCGGCAAAATAGACTTAATCAACACCAAAATAAACAAGAAAATACGACAAAATACAAACACACATAAGGAAAACAAAAATAAACAAAATACGACAAAATAGACCGGTTGACACTAAAAGGAACCTCACTCCCAACGGAAATAACGACAAATCCCCAAATCTTGCCCTAGCTGAAAATCACCCCAGGGGATGCCTCTCCTCTGGCGGCCCTAGTTCTCCCTTATTCCGGCGAGCATCTGGCTTTCTTTAAGCCCGACGGCATGGCTGTGGCGTCTCCAGTCTCCTCCTCCTCGAGTGGTCTCGATGTTGCAGCGATTGCCATGGCGAGCGAGGAAAGGCTAACGGCGCTAGCAGCTGGTGTTCGGCAGACGTCGCGGGCGTCCTTGTGACGGTCGATGACGGCGGTCTAACCATGGTTCTCCCCTTGCCCAACCATCCCTGGTGTTTGGAAGATAGGGCCCTCCGGCAGCGGTTGTGCAGAGGTGCGGCGGTGATGAGGGATCGTGATTTTGCCTGCCGTTTCTGGATAATCGCGCACTCGAGGCCTTCGACTAAACACGATAAGTGTGACTTCAAGACGCTCTCAGGGCCTTCTCTTCGACACGGTTGTATGATAAACATGCACTACGGCCTTGCTTAAACACACGATTGAACACAACGTTCCTTTTCTATTAACTCATCAATTCTGGACATCTCATAATGATGAGAGTACATGGATATTTATAGGTGCAAGAATAAATCTAAGCCTAGTCTAAATAGATCTCCTAATCCAAGCAATAATATAAATCCTAAGGTAATTAAATCTCCTAACATCTTTTACTAATAGAATCCTAATAATGCTAGAAGTAAATAAAAGCAACAAGGAAATAGAATCCTAATTAACTAGCAAGTCTTGAACTCCAAGTTGCTTGCCTTGCACTCCACACAATCGGCCGCCCTACTCGAACCGCCTCATGCGTGTGCGCCGCGGGTCCTAGTCCTCGGCAGACTCGGCGTCCTGCACACAGCTCTCACACGTGCGCACCTCTCCCGTGCCGCCTATCGCCTACGCGTGCGCCCCCTCGTCTGGCATGCCTACTCCTGCTCGGTCAAGGTCCCAGCCTTCTCGCTCCTCGCCTACGCCCGTGCGGACTAGGACGTCCGCGCTTCCTTCCCACTCGCGCGCAATTGGGAACGCCCCTTCATCGCTGCCCATGTCCGGCGCGTCTTCGCCACCTGCGCGAGTGCCGCGCACGCCAGTAGCTCCCGTCCCGCTCGCGCTGTCTTCCCGCACTTCGCGCGTTGCGCCCAGCGCCCATGCGCTCCGATCCTCTACCGCGCACCCACCTGTGCTAGCTGCTCCGCGCGTACCGCCAACCCCCGTGGCCTGCTCGCATGTCGCGCACCCGTGTGCACCCAGCACTGCCCGCGTGCTCTCCTTACCATTGCGCGCATCATGTCCCGATGCGTGCTGCTCGCTCGTGCTCGCCCATTCGCACGTCATCCCATAGCAATCTCCGGCACGCATCTTCCACCCCTCGCGCACCCATTCTCTTAGCCTCCATCCTCCAAGCACGATGCTTCCTCGCACAAGGCTCGCACCACTTACTCCTCGCATTAGTCCTCGACTTGCGTTGCCTCTTAGCTCGCATAGCCTTGTGCCTTCTTGACCTTGGGCCACATCCTCTCGGCCAATCTCGCCTACAAGAAGGTCGATAATCCTCCTCATGTGGCTCCTCGAGCATGTTCTCTAGCCAAATGTCAAGGTCGTCCATCGTCTCGTCCTCAGACTCTCCGGGGTTAATAACCACTTCTGTATCATTCCCCTCTTCTTCGAGACTTTCCTTGTCCTCAAGGATGATGAAATTAAGCTTGCGGACTCGACCATCATCTTCATCTTCATCGGGTGACTCCCCTGGATCCTCGGTCATCAACTTGATTCGCTTACTCGATCGCCCGAACTCCATAGTTCCTCTCCAATAATCAGTTGTGATTGGACCAAGCGTCTCCAACCACTGAGATCCAAGTACCACATCAGTCGCCTTCAATGGCAAGGCATATAGATCGACTCTCATCTTTTGACCTTGAGCTTCCATCTTTACTCCTTTGAAAAGTATATCGCCTCGAAGTGTCTCTCCGTTGGCCACTTTGACTCCAAAAGGTTTTACCTTTGTGAACAGAATCTCGATCTCCTTGGACAGCTCCTCATCAATAAAATCCAGCGTGGACCCACTATCTACCAATACCTCCACCAATTTGCCTCTAATCTCAGCTGTAAACGTGATCATCTTCGGACCTCGCTTTTTGCATTTGACCACATGTAACAAAGACTCCTCAACTGGCTCGCTCTCATGTTCCTCCTCAAACTCAAGTAAAAAGACTTCTTTACCTTTGCACTTGTGGCCTGGCGTATATCGCTCGTTGCATGTGAAGCATAAGCCTTTCGCTCTTCGCCATTGAATCTCCTCGTACGTAAGCCGACGCATGTTGCTTGTGGTTCGAACTCCTTCGGCTATCGGCTTAATCTCGGCCTGTGGAGGTGCCTCCTCGACCATGGCGTGCGTGCAGCTTGGCCTCGTGCGTGCGTCGCTCGGCCTCGCCTTGCGCACCGTCGTGAGGTGGTCCTCGTGTAACCTGGCCGACTCTATAGCCGCTCGCGTCGACCTCGGCCTATCCAACATTACCTCAGTCGCTAGTTCAGCTTTCAATCCTCCAACAAATGCTTCTACTAGCGCACTCTCGGGCCAATCCCGCACCCTACTAGCAATGCGCTCAAACTCCTTTTGATAATCCCCCAAACTACCAACTTGCTTAATTCGAGACAAAGCTTCATCATAATCAAAGTAATCACTAGATTCAAACCTCGTGATGAGCTCCCTTTCAAAATCCCTCCAACGCATGTGCTCACCATTATTCTTATGCAATATCCATTGCCACCAAACGTTTGCCTCTCCATCAAGATGATAAGCAGCAATTTGAACTCTTTCATACCTTGGCACATCGTTGATCACAAAGAATTGCACACCCGACTCAACCATGCGTCCGGATCTACTCCCGTGAACGTGGGCATATTAAGCTTCGGCCGTGTGTACGCCCTTTCCTCTCGATGTTCGTCGCGGTGGTGATGCGCACGTCCCTCGTGCTGTCGCCGATCCTCGCGCCTTCGGTCCTCGCGGTGATGGCGCCGCTCGTCGCGCGCTCGCGATGCGTCGATTGCGTGCGTCCCATGCGATCGTCAATCATCGTGCTCGTGATCGGTCCCCATGCTGCTCGACGCCGTGGTGGACCGTGCCTCGTGGCTTCTCCTCGGTCGCGGATTCATACGTGTAAGTTGCCCGGCCAAGTCGTGGACCATGAGCTCGATCTTCGCCAAATTCTCGTTGGTCATATGTTGGCCTTCACTGATGGTCTTCAAGCTTTCTTCCAACGCTTCGATTCTCTCACGGTTTGACATCTCTCTCCTTTTTTTTTAAGACTCTAAAAATAAAATCAAACAAACTACTAGGATGACACTTTTTCTTTTTTTGATACCTCTCTAAACTCAAGAAAAAAGGAAGAAAAAGAAGGGAAAATTTGAACAAAAAAGAAGAAAAATCGGCCCCCTCAGCAAAAGGCAAAACTGAAAAAAAAAAGAAAAAGATAAAATAGACAAAAACACGATTGGACACTCTCAACGAAAGCACCAATGATGAGGGATCGTGATTTTGCCTACCGTTTGTGGATAATCGCGCACTCGGGGCCTTCGACTAAACACGATAAGTGTGACTTCAAGACGCTCTCAGGGCCTTCTCTTAGATACGGTTGTATGATAAACACGCACTACGACCTTGCTTAAACACACGATTGAACACAACGTTCCTTTTCTATTAACTCATCAATTCTGGACATCTCATAATGATGAGAGTACATGGGTAATTATAGGTGCAAGAATAAATCTAAGCCTAGTCTAAATAGATCTCCTAATCCAAGCAATAATATAAATCCTAAGGTAATTAAATCTCCTAACATCTTCTACTAATAGAATCTTAATAATGCTAGAAGTAAATAAAAGCAATAAGGAAATAGAATCCTAATTAACTAGCAAGTCTTGAACTCCAAGTTGATTGCCTTGCACTCCACACAATCGGCCGCCCTACTCAAACCGCCTCATGCGTGTGCGCCGCGGGTCCTAGTCCTCGGCGGACTCGGCATCCTGTGCACAGCTCTCACACGCGCGCGCGACAGTGCGACCTATCGCCTGCGCGTGCGCCCCCTCGCCCGGCATGCCTACTCCTGCTCGGTCAAGGTCCCGGCCTTCTCGCTCCTCGCCTACGCGCTTCCGTCCCACTCGCGTGCCATTGCGGATGCCCCTTCATCGCTGCCCATGTCTCGCGCGTCCTCGCCACCTGCGCGAGTGCCGCACACGCCACTCTCGTCCCGCTCGCGCTGTCTTCCCGCGCTTCGCGCGTTGCGCGCAGCGCCCATGCGCTCCAATCGTCTACCGCGCGCCCACCTGTGCTAGCTGCTCTGCGTGTACCACCAACCCTGTGGCCTGCTCGTATGTCGCGCACCCGCGTGCACCCAGCACTGCCCACGTGCGCTACACACCATTGCGTGCATCAAGTCCCGATGCGTGATGCTCGCTCGTGCTCGCCCATTTGCACGTCATCCCAAAGCAATCTCCGGCACGCATCTTCCACCCATCTTCCACCCCTCGCGCACCCATTCTCTTAGCCTCCATCCTCCAAGCACGACGCTTCCTCGCACAAGGCTCGCATCACTTGCTCCTCGCATTAGTCCTCGACTTGCGTTTCCTCTTAGCACGCTTAGCCTTGCGTCGTCTTGACCTTGGGCCACATCCTCTCGGCTCATCTCGCCTACAAGAAGGTCAATAATCCTCCTCATGTGGCTCCTCGAGCATGTTCTCTAGCCAAATGTCAAAGTCGTCCATCGTCTCGTCCTCAGACTCTCCGTGGTTAATAACCACTTCCGTATTATTCTCCTCTTCTTCGAGACTTTCCTTGTCCTCAAGAATGATGAAATTAAGCTTGCAGACTCGACCATCATCTTCATCTTCATTGGATGACTCCCCTGGATCGTCGGACATCAATTTGATTCGCTTACTCGATCGCCCGAACTGCATAGTTCCTCTCCAATAATCGGTTGTGATTGGACCAAGCATCTCCAATCACTGACATCCAAGTACCACATTAGTCGCCTTCAATGGCAAGGCATATAGATCCACTCTCATCTTTTGACCTTGAGCTTCCATCTTTACTCCTTTGAAAAGTATATCGCCTCGACGTGTCTCTACGTTGGCCACTTTGACTCCAAAAGGTTTTACCTTTGTGAACAGAATCTCAATCTCCTTGGACAGCTCCTCATCAGCGTGGACCCACTATCTACCAATACCTCCACCAATTTGCCTCTAATCTCAGCTGTAAACGTGATCATCTTCGGACCTCGCTTTTTGCATTTGACCACATGTAATAAAGACTCCTAAACTGGCTCGCTCTCCTGTTCCTCCTCAAACTCAAGTAAAAAGACTTCTTTACCTTTGCACTTGTGGCCTGGCGTGTATCGCTCGTTGCATGTGAAGCACAAGCCTTTCGCTCTTCGCCGTTGAATCTCCTCGTCCGTAAGCTGCCGCATGTAGCTTGTGGTTTGAACTCCTTCGGCTATCGGCTTGATCTCGACCCGTGGGGTCGCCTCATCGATCGTGGCGTGCGTGCGCCTTGGCTCCGTGCTTGCGTTGCTCAACCTCGCCTTGCGCACTGCCTTGAGGTGGTCCTCGTGCAACCTGGCCGACTCAATAGCCGCTCGCGTCGACCTCGGCCTATCTAACCTTACCTCAGCCGCTAGTTCGGCTTTCGATCCTCCAACGAACGCTCCTACTAGCGCACTCTCGGGCCAATCCTGCACCCTACTAGCAATGCGCTCAAACTCCTTTTGATAATCCCGCAAACTACCAACTTGCTTAATTCGAGACCAAGCTTCATCATAATCAAAGTAATCACTAGATCCAAACCTCGTGATGAGCTCCCTTTCGAAATCCCTCCAACGCATGTGCTCACCATTATTCTTATGCAAGATCCATTGCCACCATACATTTGCCTCTCCATCAAGATGATAAGCAGCAATTTGAACTCTTTCATACCTTGGCACATCGTTGATCACAAAGAATTGCACAGCCCAACTCAACCATGCGTCCGGACCTACTCTCGTGATTGTGGGCATAGTATGCTTTGGCCGTGTGTACTCCCTTTCCTCTCGATGTTCGTCGCGGTGGTGATGCGCACGTCCCTCGTGCCGTCGCTGATCCTCACGCCTTCGATCCTCGCGGTGATTGGCGCCCGCTCGTCGCGCACTCGCGATGCGTAGGTTGCGTGCGTCCCATACCATCGTCGATCATCGTCCTCGTGCTCGGTCCCTATGCTGCTCGACGCCTTGGTGGACCGTGCCTCGTGGCTTCTCATCGGCCGCGGATTCATGCGTGTAAGTTGCCCGGCCAAGACGTGGACCATGAGCTCGATCTTCGCAAATTCTCGTTGGTCATATGTTGGCCTTCACCGATGGTCTTCAAGCTTTCTTCCAACGCTTCGATTCTCTCACGGTTTGACAATATCTCTCTCTTTTTTTTAAGACTCTAAAAATAAAATCAAACAAACTACTAGGATGACAATTTTTTTTTTGATACCTCCCTAAACTCATGAAATAAGGAAGAAAAAGAAAGGAAAATTTGAACAAAAAAGAAGAAAAATCAGCTCCCTCAGCAAAAGGCAAAACTAAAAAAAAAAGAAAAAGATAAAATAGACAAAAACACGATTGGACACTCCCAACAAAAGCACCAACGATGAGGGATCGTGATTTTGCCTACCGTTTGTAGATAATCGCGCACTCGGGGCCTTCGACTAAACACAATAAGTGTGACTTCAAGACGCTCTCAGGGCCTTCTCTTAGACACGGTTGTATGATAAACACGCACTATGACCTTGCTTAAACACACGATTGAACACAACGTTCCTTTTCTATTAACTCATCAATTCTGGACATCTCATAATGATGATAGTACATGGGTATTTATAGGTGCAAGAATAAATCTAAGCCTAGTCTAAAAGATATCCTAATCCAAGCAATAATATAGATCCTAAGGTATTAAATCTCCTAACATCTTCTACTAATAGAATCCTAATAATGCTAGAAGTAAATAAAAGCAATAAGGAAATAGAATCCTAATTAACTAGCAAGTCTTGAACTCCAAGTTGCTTGTCTTGCATTCCACACAATCGGCCGCCTTACTCGAACCACCTCATGCGTGTGCGCCGCGAGCCCTAGTCCTCGGTGGACTCGACATCCTGCGTGCAGCTCTCACACGCGCGCTGACATGCGTGCCTCACCCGTGCCGCCTATCCCCTGTGCGTGCGCTCCCTCGTTCGGCATGCCTAGTCCTATTCGGTCAAGGTCCCGGCCTTCTCGCTCCTAGCCTACGCCCGCGCTGACTAGGACGTCCGCGCTTCCATCCCACTCGCACGCCATTGCGAACGCCCCTTCATCGCAGCCCATGTCCAGCGTGTCCTCGCCACCTGCGCGAGTGCCGCGCACGCCACTCCCGTCCCGCTCGCGCTGTCTTCCCGCGCTTCGAGCATTGCGCCCAGCGCCCATGCGCTCGAATCGTCTACCGCACGCCCACCTGTGCTAGCTTCTCTGCATGTACCGCCAACCCCGTGGCCTGCTCGCATGTCGCGCACCCGCGTGCACCCAGCACTGCCCGCGTACGCTCCACACCATTGCGCGCATCAAGTCCCGATGCGTGCTGCTCGCTCGTGCTCGCCCATTCGCACGTCATCCCATAGCAATCTCCAGCACGCATCTTCCACCCATCTTCCACCCTTCGCGCACCCATTCTCTTAGCCTCCATCCTCCAAGCACGACGCTTCCTCGCACAAGGCTCGCACCACTTGCTCCTCGTATAAGTCCTCTACTTGTGTTGCCTCTTAGCTCGCTTAGCCTTGCGCCTTCTTGACCTTGGGCCACATCCTCTCGGCCAATCTCGCCTACAAGAAGGTCGATAATCCTCCTCATGTGGCTCCTCGAGCATGTTCTCTACCCAAATGTCAAGATCGTCCATCGTCTCGTCCTCAGACTCTCTGGGGGTTAATAACCACTTCCGTATCATTCCCCTCTTCTTCGAGACTTTCCTTGTCCTCAAGGTTGATGAAATTAAGCTTGCAGACTCGACCATCATCTTCATCTTCATCGAGTGACTCCCCTGGATCCTCGGTCATCAACTTGATTCGCTTACTCGATCGCCCGAACTCCATAGTTCCTCCCCAATAATAGGTTGTGATTGGACCAAGCGTCTCCAACCACTGACATCCAAGTACCACATCAGTCGCCTTCAATGGCAAGGCATATAGATCGACTCTCATCTTTTGACCTTGAGCTTCCATCTTTACTCCTTTGAAAAGTATATCACCTCGAAGTGTCTCTCTGTTGGCCACTTTGACTCCAAAAGGTTTTACCTTTGTGAACGGAATCTTGATCTCCTTGGACAGCTCCTCATCAATAAAATTCAGCATGGACCCACTATCTACCAATACCTCCACCAATTTGCCTCTAATCTCAGCTGTAAACGTGATCATCTTCGGACCTCGCTTTTTGCATTTGACCACATGTAACAAAGACTCCTCAACTGGCTCGCTCTCCTGTTCCTCCTCAAACTCAAGTAAAAAGACTTCTTTACCTTTGCACTTGTGGTCTGGCGTGTATCGCTCGTTGCATGTGAAACACAAGCCTTTCGCTCTTCGCCGTTGAATCTCCTCATCCGTAAGCCGCCGCATGTTGCTTGTTGTTTGAACTCCTTCGGCTATCGGCTTGATCTCGGCCCGTGGGGGCACCTTCTCGATCGTGGCGTGCATACGCCTTGGCTCCATGCGTGCGTCGCTCGGTCTCGCCTTGCGCGTCGCCGTGAGGTGGTCCTCGTGCAACCTGGCCGACTCCATAGCCGCTCGAGTCGACCTCGGCATATCCAACCTTACCTCAGCCGCTAGTTCGGCTTTCAATCCTCCAACGAACGCTCCTACTAGTGCACTCTCGGGCCAATCCCGCACCCTACTAGCAATGCGCTCAAACTCCTTTTGATAATCCCGCAAACTACCAACTTGCTCAATTCGAGACAAAGCTTCATCATAATCAAAGTAATCACTAGATCCAAACCTCGTGATGAGCTCCCTTTCAAAATCCCTCCAACGCATGTGCTCACCATTATTCTTATGCAAGATCCATTGCCACCATATGTTTGCCTCTCCATCAAGATGATAAACAGCAATTTGAACTCTTTCATACCTTGGCACATCGTTGATCACAAAGAATTGCACAGCCCGACTCCACCATGCGTCCGGATCTACTCTCGTGAACGTGGGCATAGTAAGCTTTGGCCGTGTGTACGCCCTTTCCTCTCGATGTTCGTCGCGGTGGTGATGCGCACGTCCCTCGTGCCATCACCGATCCTCGAGCCTTCGATCCTCGCGGTGATGGCGCCGCTCGTCGCGCGCTCGCGATGCGTGGGTTGCGTGCGTCCCATGCGATCGTCGATCATCATCCTCGTGCTCGGTCCCCATGCTGCTCGACAGCGTGGTGGACCGTGCCTCGTGGCTTCTCCTCGGCCGCGGATTCATGCGTGTAAATTACCCGGCCAAGTCGTGGATCATGAGCTCGATCTTTGCCTAATTCTCGTTTGTCATATGTTGGCCTTCACCGATGGTCTTCAAGCTTTCTTCCAACGCTTCGATTATCTCACGGTTTGACAACATCTGTCTTTTTTTTTAAGACTCTAAAAATAAAATCAAACAAACTACTAGGATGACACATTTTTTTTTTTTGATACCTCCCTAAACTCACGAAAAAAGGAAGAAAATGAAGGAAAACTTCGAACAAAAAAGTAGAAAAATTGGCCCCCTCAGCAAAAGGCAAATCCGAAAAAAAAAAGAAAAAGATAAAATAGACAAAAACACGATTGGACACTCTCAACGAAAGCACCAATGATGAGGGATCGTGATTTTGCCTACCTTTTGTGGAAAATCACGCACTCGGGGCCTTCGACTAAACACGTTAAGTGTGACTTCAAGATGCTCTTAGGGCCTTATCTTAGACACGGTTGTATGAAAAACACGCGCTACGACCTTGCTTAAACACACGATTGAACACAATGTTCCTTTTCTATTAACTCATCAATTCTGGACATCTCATAATGATGAGAGTACATGGGTATTTATAGGTGCAAGAATAAATCTAAGCCTAGTCTAAATAGATCTCCTAATCCAAGCAATAATATAAATCCTAAGGTAATTAAATCTCCTAACATCTTTTACTAATAGAATCCTAATAATGCTAGAAGTAAATAAAAGCAATAAGGAAATAGAATCCTATATAACTAGCAAGTCTTGAACTCCAAGTTGCTTGCCTTGCACTCCACACAATCGGCCGCCCTACTCGAACTGCCTCATGCGTGTGCTCCGCGAGCCCTAGTCCTCGGCGGACTCGGCGTTCTGCGCACAGCTCTCACACGCGCGCGTTGTCGCGCGCGCCTCACCCGTGCCGCCTATCGCCTGCGCATGCGCTCCTCTCCCCCGGCATGCCTACTCCTGCTCGGTCAAGGTCCCGGCCTTCTCTCTTCTCGCCTACGCCCGCGCGGACTAGGACGTCCGTGCTTCTGTCCCACTCGCAAACCATTACGCGTGCCCCTTCATCCCTGCCCATGTCCTGCGCGTCCTTGCCACCTGCGCGAGTGTCGAGCACGCCAGCAACTCCCGTCTCGCTCGCGCTGTCTTCCCGCGCTTCGCTCGTTGCGCCCAGCGCCCATGCGCTCCAATCGTCTACCGCGCGCCCACCTGTGCTAGCTGCTCCGTGCGTACCGCCAACCCCCGTGGCCTGCTCGCATGTCGCGCACCCGCGTGCACCCAGCGCTGCCCGCGTGCGCTCAACACCATTGCGCGCATCAAGTCCCGATGCGTGCTTCTCACTCGTGCTTGCCCATTCGCACGTCATCCCATAGCAATCTCCGGCACGCATCTTCCACCCATTTTAACCCCTCGCGCACCCATTCTCTTAGTCTCCATCCTCCAAGCACGACGCTTCCTCGCACAAGGCTCGCACCACTTGCTCCTCGCTATAGTCCTCGACTTGCGTTGCCTCTTAGCTCGCTTAGCCTTGCACCTTCTTGACCTTGGGCCATATCCTCTCGGCTCATCTCGCCTACAAGAAGGTCGATAATCCTCCTCATGTGGCTCCTCGAGAATGTTCTCTAGCAAAATGTCAAGGTCGTCCATCGTCTCTTCCTCAGACTCTCCGGGGTTAATAACCACTTCCGCATCATTCCCCTCTTCTTCGAGACTTTCCTTGTCCTCAAGGATGATGAAATTAAGCTTGTGGACTCAACCATCATCTTCATCTTCATCGGGTTACTTCCCTGGATCCTCGGTCATCAACTTGATTCGCTTACTCGATCGCCCGAACTCCATAGTTCTTCTCCAATAATCGATTGTGATTGGACCAATCGTCTCCAACCACTGACATCCAAGTACCACATCAGTCGCCTTCAAATGGCAAGGCATATAGATCGACGCTCATCTTTTGACCTTGAGCTTCCATCTTTACTCCTTTGAAAAGTATATCGCCTCGAAGTGTCTCTCCGTTGGCCACTTTGACTCCAAAAGGTTTTACCTTTGTGAACGGAATCTCGATCTCCTTGGATAGCTCCTCATCAATAAAATTCAGCGTGGACCCACTATCTACCAATACCTCCACCAATTTGCCTCTAATCTCAGTTGTAAACGTAATCATCTTTAGACCTCGCTTTTTGCATTTGACCACATGTAACAAAGACTCCTCAACTGGCTCGCTCTCTTGTTCCTCCTCAAACTCAAGTAAAAAGACTTCTTGACCTTTGCACTTGTGGCCTGGCGTGTATTGCTCGTTGCATGTGAAGCACAAGCCTTTCGCTCTTCGCCGTTGAATCTCCTCGTCCGTAAGCCACCGCATGTTGCTTGTGGTTCGAACTCCTTCAGCTATCGGCTTGATCTCGGCCCGTGGGGGCGCCTCCTCGATCGTGGCGTGCATACGCCTTGGCTCCGTGCGTGCGTCGCTCGGCCTCGTCTTGCGCACCGCCGTGAGGTGGTCCTCGTACAACCTGGCTGACTCCATAGCCGCTCGCGTCGACCTCGGCCTATCCAACCTTACCTCAGCCGCTAGTTCGGCTTTCAATCCTCCAACGAATGCTCCTACTAGCGCACTCTCTAGCCAATCCCGCACCCTACTAGCAATGCGCTCAAACTCCTTTTGATAATCCCGCAAACTACCAACTTTCTTAATTCGATACAAAGCTTCATCATAATCAAAGTAATCACTAGATCCAAACCTCGTGATGAGCTCCCTTTCGAAATCCCTCCAATGCATGTGCTCACCATTATTCTTATGCAAGATCCATTGGCACCATACGTTTGCCTCTCCATCAAGATGATAAGCAGCAATTTGAACTCTTTCATACCTTGGCACATTGTTGATCACAAAGAATTGCACAGCCCGACTCAACGATGCGTCCTTATCTACTCCCGTGAATGTGGGCATAGTAAGCTTTGGCCGTGTATACGCCCTTTCCTCTCGATGTTCGTCGCGGTGGTGATGCGCACGTCCCTCGTGCCGTCGCCGATCCTCGCGCCTTCGGTCCTCGCGGTGATGGCGCCGCTCGTCACACGCTCGCGATGCGTGGGTTGCGTGCATCCCATGCGATCGTCGATCATCGTCCTCGTGCTCGGTCCCCATGCTGCTCGACGGCGTGGTGGACCGTGCCTCATGGCTTCTCCTCGGCCGCAGATTCATGCGTGTAAGTTGCCCATCCAAGTCGTGGACCATGAGCTCGATCTTCGCCAAATTCTCGTTGGTCATATGTTGACCTTCACCGATGGTCTTCAAGCTTTCTTCCAATGATTCGATTATCTCACGGTTTGACAACATCTCTCTTTTTTTTAAGACTCTAAAAATAAAATCAAACAAAATACTATGATGACACTTTTTTTTTTTTTTTGATACCTCTCTAAACTCACGAAAAAAGGAAGAAAATGAAGGGAAAATTCGAAAAAAAAAAGAAGAAAAATCGCCCCCCTCAGCAAAAGGCAAAACCAAAAAAAAAAGAAAAAGATAAAATAGACAAAAACACGATTGGACACTCTCAACGAAAGCACCAATAATGAGAGATCGTGATTTTGCCTACCGTTTGTGGATAATCGCGCACTCGGGGCCTTCGACTAAACACGATAAGTGTGACTTCATGACGCTCTCAGGGCCTTCTCTTAGACACGGTTGTATGATAAACACGCGCTACGACTTTGCTTAAACACACGATTGAACACAACGTTCCTTTTCTATTAACTCATCAATTCTGGACATCTCATAATGATGAGAGTACATGGGTATTTATAGGTGCAAGAATAAATCTAAGCCTAGTCTAAATAGATCTCCTAATCCAAGCAATAGTATAAATCCTAAGGTAATTAAATCTCCTAACATCTTCTACTAATAGAATCCTAATAATGCTAGAAGTAAATAAAAGCAATAAGGAAATAGAATCCTAATTAACTAGCAAGTCTTGAACTCCAAGTTGCTTGCCTTGCACTCCACACAATCGGCCGCCCTACTCGAACCGCCTCATGCGTGTGCGCCGCGATCCCTAGTCCTCGGCAGAATCGGCGTCCTGCGCATAGCTCTCACATGCACGCGCGACAAACCACCTATCGCCTGCGCGTGCGCCCCCTCCCCCAGCATGCCTACTCCTGCTCGGTCAAGGTCCCGGCCTTCTCGCTCCTCACCTACGCCCGCGCAGACTAGGACGACCGCGCTTCCGTCCCACTCGTGCGCCATTACGCGCGCCCCTTTATCACTGCCCATGTCCCGCGCGTCCTCGCAATCTGCGCGAGTGCCGCGCACGCCAGCAGCTCCCGTCCCGCTCGCGCTGTCTTCCCGTGCTTTGCGCGTTACGCCCAACGCCCATGCGCTCCAATCGTCTACCGCGCGCCCACCTGTGCTAGCTGCTCCGCGCGTACCGCCAACCCCCTTGGCCTGCTTGCATGTCGCGCACCCGCGTGCACCCAGCACTGCCCGCGTGCGCTCCACACGATTGCGCGCATCCAGTCCCGATGCGTGTTGCTCACTCATGCTCGCCCATTCGCACGTCATCCCATAGCAATCTTCGGCACGCATCTTCCATCCATTTTCACCCCTCGCGCACCCATTCTCTTAGTCTCCATCCTCCAAGCACGACGCTTCCTCGCACAAGGCTCGCACCACTTGCTCCTCGAATTAGTCCTCGACTTGCGTTGCCTCTTAGCTCGCTTAGCCTTGCGCCTTCTTGACCTTGTGCCACATCCTCTCGGCCAATCTCGCCTACACGAAGGTCGATAATCCTTCTCATGTGGCTCCTCAAGCATGTTCTCTAGCCAAATGTCAAGGTCGTCCATCGTCTCATCCTCAGACTCTCCGAGGTTAATAACCACTTTCGTATCAGGCGGCTCCGGCGTATGCGTGGGGGGTGCTGTGGAGTGGTCTGGCCTGGGTCAGGTCTGTAGGATACTGGGAGGCGCTGTCGAGCTTTGTGGTCCGGGTTTGATTAGATCTTTAGGGGAGTTTCTGGATCCGATGTGTTTGGGCCATGGATCTCTTAGCATTTCTCTGTATTTCGGATGGGTGTTTGCCTGGGGTGTGGTGGAGCTTGGCTTTCCCGTCCGGGGGGGAAGGCTATTGTTTTTTTTTTGCTTTGTTTTAGATTTATTATTATTTGTGTGTTTGGTTGTGTTGTTTGTGTGCGTCAATGTTTTTTTCTCCGCCTTTAGGAGTGTGAATTCCCCCGTGGAGAGTATGTATTCCTCATTAGTGGGGTTTTTAGTTTTTGTGGTTTTGTTGTGTATTGTGTTCTAGGCTACCGGTAGGTGTAGTCCTCCCTTATTCGGCTAGTGAGCGGGTTTATAATTATGTGTTTGTTTTGTTCTATGAATTTTATCGTTTGAAAAAAAAAAGACACTAAAAGTAACCTAATAACGACTCGACTAAAGCACATAAAACACAAGAAAATACCACAAAAACCTAACAAACAGTAACGTGAATGAATAAAAAGAAGAAGATAGCAGCCATGTACGTAGTGGTCGGGCGATAGAGGCCGTGGTGGCCAGTAGGCTCAGGTGGCATAGAGGTCGTGGTAGTCGAGCAAGTGGTGGGTCGAGAAGAATTTGAGAGTGTTAGGTTAAAGTGATTCCTGGATGTGAACTTGGAAGTTTATCATCTAAAGTGAGAGTGTATATTTCATTTGAATTTGGATTCCAATGTTTATTTAATGATTATTAATGGTTTATGTTTGATATATGAACAAAATATTTAGTCATGTAACAAGATTTGATAACATAAACTTGTTATAAACTACAAATACACTAAATATATACTTAAAAGAGACACTAGTCGGTAAAGAGAGATAGCTGATAAATTTCACTGGCCAAAGAATATTTTCCGTGTATGTTCCATACATATTGTGTTTCTTTTTTTATTTTTCAAAACGATAGGAAATTTCATATTATTAAAAACAGAATTACAATCCGAGAGTCTGAGTAGACCCTATTAGTTCAGAAATTACATACATAAGGAGGCCATCAACATGATGCCTATACTCAATAAACCAAAGAACAAATGGAAATAAATAGAGGTAGTGGAAACTGAATCCTCTATTATACAATCTGTCAAGAATCAAACTGATAGTAAAATTAAGCCCCACAACACAACAATAGCCAACAGAGAGATGAAGAAGGTGCACCACTGAACCCAAGGACCTAGCAACACATCCTCCATCAAGAATCAACATCTAGCAAGCTGGCAAACCACATATTCCTGCCAATCAGACATGGCAGAAGCAAGAATCACATGGTCTGGCATCCAAACTTGCTGGAATTTCCAAAGATTCCTGGATTTCCATAACCACCAAAGGATCTAGGTGGTTAGCTCAATCCTATCTTCAGATATAGCCTTACTGCCCACATCACACACATTCCACCACCATTGTTTGAAGTTCACAGAGGTTTCAACAGAATTCCAACTGATAGGGAAAAGTTTCCATACTTTTGTGCTCTGCTACAATGAAGAAGAACATGTTCAATGCTTTCCAAGGCCTCCCTACAGCAGGAACAGTAAGGATCAATGTCGAGGCCTCTCCGCTTAAGACTAGTCCCCACAGGCAGAGAAAGATTATGCTTTAGTTTGGGCTTAATCTTTAAACCCCAGCTTCTGAGTCTGACTTTCCTTTCCAGAGAAGCAGAAGAACTACATTCTGCCATGTCAGGATTCCTAAGCTTATCAGAAAGTAGCTTAGAGTAGGAGCAAGCAACAGAAAATTTGCCATGTTTGCCCAAAATCCACTGCCATTTGTCAAGAAGAGTAGGATCAAGAGAATCAATATTCAAAATAGCATCAGCATCAATAGGAGAAAAGCAAAGAAAGATAAGTTCTTTGTTCCAAGTCTTCCCATCATTCAGAATAAGATCAGCCACCCATTTAACAGAACTCAAGCCCACCTCAGTTGAGCAAGGAATACCAGAGAGAATACCTGGGATCCAAGGATCAGACCACACATTGATGTGCTTACCTGTTCTGACCACAACTCTGAAATAGTCTTTGAAAGCATCTCTAACCAACAACCAGTTAGACCAGAGCCATGAGGCATTATACTGTCTTTTAGCTTGCAAAGCAGAGCAGTCAGGAAAGTACTTCCCTTTGAGGACTTCAGAAACCAGAAGGTTGGGTTGAGAAACTAACCTCCAAAGCTGTTTAAGTATGAGAGCTTGGTTAAAAAGACTGATATCCTTAAACCACAGTCCACCAACATCCTTTGGAAGGGTTACCTTGCACCATTTTTTCCAAGGAATCCCAGGCAAGTGGTCTCCTTTACTCCACCAGAACCCAGCTCAGCTAATTCTTTGCAAATACCTTTAGACAAGCAAAAGCAGGACATGGAGAACACTGGTAGAGCACTGATCACAGCTTTCAATAATACATCTTTACCAGCAGTTGAGAGAAATTGGTTTTTCCATGATAGCAGCCTGGATCTGACAGCATCAATCACAAAGTCAAAGGACTCTTTCTTAGATCTACCAATACCTAAGGGAAGCCCTAGGTATCTGGTAGACCTATGAACATTAATACCACAGAGAATCTGACGAATAGAAGATTGATGGGAAGACAAAGTATTCTTGCTAAAAAATATTGAGGATTTACCCAAGTTAACTTTTTCGCAAGAAAACAAAAGGTATTTCTTCAGAATAAGAAGCAGAGCATGAGCATGAGAGTTATCAGCTTGACAAAGGACAAGAGTATCATCAACAAACATTAAATGAGAGATGGCATGGCTTTTTTTAGCAATCTTGAGACCATGAAATCTACCAAACCTCACTTCATTTAAGATCAGTCTAGAAAAAACCTCAAAAATCAAGATGAAAATGTAAGGGGAGAGGGGATCTCCCTACCTAATCCCCCTAGAAGCTGAAATATAGCCACAAACCTCCCCACCCAGATTAAAAGAGAAAGAAGCAGAAGAAATCCAAGCCCACACCCAGCTAGCAAATTTAAAGTTAAAACCCAATTTCAGCAAAACTTTCCTAACACCATCCCATTCAACTATATCTAAGGCCTTCTTCATATCTAATTTAACCATCATGAACCCTATTTTACCAGACCTATGCCTGTTTAAGATGTGAACAGCTTCTTGAGCCATAATCACATTATCTAAGAGCTGCCTTCCAGGGATGAAGGCAGCTTGATTGGCACTGATACAACAGTGTAAACAAGGTTTAAGTCTAGCAGTTAAGATCTTAGAGATGACCTTATAAGCAACACCACACAAACTAATAGGTCTGCAATGCTTAAGAGAAGATGGGTTTAAACATTTAGGAATTAAAGAAACAAGGGTGTGATTCCAACTTTTAAGAATAATACCAGAATCAAAGAAGGAAAGAATAGCAGATCAAAATTCCACATTAATAATATCCCAAAATTTTTAAAAGAACAAGGGACTCACACCATCCATACCAGGAGATTTTCCTGGCTCCAAGCTGAATAAGAAATCTTTGATGTCATCTTCAGTGACTGGGGCTACAAGAGACTCATTCATAGCTGGGGTAACACACTCAGGAATAAGCTGTAGGATATCAACATCACCCCTTGATCCTTCTGAGCTTAAGAGTTTCTCATAGAACTCACTGATATGCTTCTGAATCTCCTCTTTCTTGTCCCAAACTCTATTGTTATCATCAACAAGCCTTGAGATAGTATTCAGTCTCTTTCTTTGTATGGTAAGGGCATGGAAAAACTTGGTATTAGAGTCACCTTCCTTGATTCATTGGACCCTTGACTTTTGTGCCCAGAATTCTTCCTCATCCTTGGTGAGCTTATCCAGAACCTTTCTAAGTCTTTCCCATTCAGTCCAGTCTCTATCAGCTCCCTGAGTGCTCATCCAATCTAATCTTTCAGAAACCTTCTTTTTTTCATTGATCTACTCTTTTCTGAAAGTGGCACTCCATTTCAAAAGAGATAGTCTGGTAGCTTTTATTCTTTCTGACACTTGATACATGGGAGTTCCAGTTTGAACAGCTTTCCAACCAGCTTGAACTGCTTCAGACACCCCCTCTCTAGTTAACCATCTTTTATCAACAAAGAATCTCCTAGATTTGAGGTTATTTCGAGCAGGATTGTCATTCAAAGATAAGAGCCTGTGATCAGAAGAGATGGTAAAACAGCAGTCCACCAAAGCATTCTGATGTAAAGAAACCCAGCCAAAAGAAGCAAAAATCTTGTCTATTTTTTCTTGGATATAGCCTTCCTCACTTCTATTATTCTCCCAGGTATATGAGTGACCAATAAGTTGAAGTTCCTGCAAACCCATCCTAGAAATGAACTCATTGAACCCTCTGTACTCCCACTCTGCTTTAGGTCTACCTCCAGACTTTTCACTGGCATCACAGACTTCACTCCACTCACCACCAAGGATCCACTGTCTTTCCCAATTGAGGCTGGCATTTTCAAGAAATCCCCATTGCTGAACTCTCTCTCTCTTCTGTCAGAGCTGGCATGACCAAAAACAATCCACATATGAGCCTCACCAGACAACCCCTTCGCTTCTAGTTGGCTGCAAAAGGAATTACTAATAAACTGGACAACTTCCACTTCCCTACTCCACAAAACAAGCAGTCCTCCACTGAGCCCAACAGGCTCAACAGCAAACCATCTATCTTTGAAACCAATCTTGTTACAAACAGTCCTAATAAAATTATTTATTTTTTCAGTTTCTGATAAAAACACAAAACTCGGATGGTGGAGCCTAGAGAGCTCCTTGAGCTGGGAAACTGTAGAGGGCACACCCAGCCCTCTACAGTTCCACATGAAGGTCTTCATTGATTAACTGGGGGCCACTCTGGGCTGGCCACCCCCACCACTTGCAAAGAGTTCTTTCTTGTTGTCTCTAATAAGGTCAACCTGGATCTTCTCTTCAATGATTTCCAGGTCAGTTCTCTTTTTTCTTCTGGTAATATGTTTATTTTGAGCAGCCTTCTTAGGGATTGAAGGACAATGATCCCCTCCTTTGAAAATGTTTTTCGTTTCTTGCCTGCTTTCTTTGCTTTACCCTCAATCTCCTGAGAAACCTGTGGTTGGGGAGCATCAAGAGTCAAAAGGTGTTTGTTGTTGACAGCTTCTGTCTCCATGTCAGTGACCAAGTCGACATCCACTTTAGGACAGCTATTCACTATATCAATTTGAGGAGAGGACAGAATAGCCAACTTCAAAGCCTTCTCACTATCTTCAGCAGTCCCATTGTGTTGTGCCACAGTTTGATAAGTCTCAGTGGTAGTAGTATCTTCTTGCACTCTGGTACCAGCTGATTTATGCCTGATATCCTGGTCATTCAGTTTGGTAGTGGATTCAGGAACCATAGTAGGGGAATCTGTGGAGTTATTCCCTGGACTGAAGGAGGAGGAGTTTCTGCTGCCATAAGTGCTGTTAGTCGCCCTCAGCCATTCACCATACTGCCTCTCCATGAGAGTTCCTTTGCTGGCATCATCAAATTTCTTAATGCAAGATCTTTCCAGGTGACCTATAAGGCCACAATAGTAGCAGGTGTTGACAAGCTTTTCATACTGGAATGAAGCTAAGATCTTATGGCTACCCTTGGTAGGGCCATGGTCACGTCTATGATAGCAAGAAGCCTGAGGAAGCTTCCCCGTTGTCCCCCTGCTTTAATAACCATGGCATTCTGAACTTGCTTAAATACTTTACCCACTCTATGCCCCACCTCCGTACAAAGCCAGTTGATTGGAATGTCATTTACTTGAACCCACATCTTCAACTCAGTGAACCTCTGATGATTTTCATTAAGACCTTCCACCCAATCTGATAAGATGAGATATTGATTTTCGAAGACCCATTGCATACTCGCTTGCACCCTCAGCTTGTCAGCTGTACTTCCAAAGATGAACTGAAAATAGTTGGTCTTCAGCTCCCTAACCTCTAGCGGGCTCAAAAGTTGCCAGATGCTCCCCATAGCCTTGTGGATACCAATTAGGCTGGCTCTTCTATCTCCCACCACTTTCCCAAATAAACTCTTACCACATTCTTCCTCACTGAAGCGAACATCATCGTTTTTCAGATCAATAATATCATTTTCAGATTCTGAGAGAGCTTTTTTCCGAAGTCGGCTCCCTAGATCCTCAGGAAAAACCTCTAGAGTTGACGCCCCAAACACATCAAACTCCATCTGAACACTAATCAGCTAGAAGAACCTAAAAAAGAAAGAGAAGAGAGGGGTTAGGATATGGACACAAAACCTAAAAAACCCTAGAAAAATTTGAAACAATAGAGAGAAAAAAGAAAAGGTATGGAAGGACGGGGACACAACCAAAGGAAACCAATGGAAACCACCCACAATGGAGAAGCAAACCAGCCGAAGATGGAGAAGAAAGCTCTTCTGGAAGAGATACGCCGCTCCCCTGAGAGAGATGAGGGTTTTTCAAAAAAAAAAAAATACATATTGTGTTTCTACTTGGAACTTTTGAGTATAAACACAACATATATTGTACATATACAGAAAATATTCTTTGGCTAGTGAAATTGCCAAAAAAATGAAGAAGAGAGAGAGAGAGAGAGAGAGAGAGAGAGAGAGAACACCGTGCGTGTGTTAGGAAGAAAAACCCATTAAATTATGACAGTTACCAAGAAAAATCCCATTAAATTAGGGCAATTACTAACTTTATGCAACTACCTCAATACTTATATTTTAATAAAGGTAGTATCTATGCAAATATTTATGTTAGATTTTGTATGTTTGCAAATAAAAAATTATATCAGAGTATATTCAATATTTTATGTTTTGGTTAATGCATGGAGTAATTTTCTCTCTATATATATTGAGATACAATTAAAATGATAATCTGGAGATCTAATTTTCTCTATAATCGGGTCGTGTCTCTCGAGGAAAGTTGTTCGGAGCTTTGTTCACTATCTAATTGTCAATTCACAAGACCAAAAATAAAGCCCTACACATTCTACTTGCTTGAAGGGATTGATTTACACAAAATTAAACTAAGGATTTAAGAGCAAATGATGAATGATGCAAGATTTGGTAGAAAGATTAAAACTTTGGTTGCACGGAGTATCCATAACTCGTATAACAAAAATAAACAAGAGAAAACATGCGAACAAAGTGATATTAGGTAATCTAACACGAGCTTTCTACACTAAATCATCACGCTTTGAACAAAGTCGAGACCTTTATACAAGATAAGCACGTATCAGATTCCTAACACAAGCAAACAATAAAAATAAAGAAAAGACTTACAAACGAGCATAAACTCAATGTTCGAAAAACAAACTAGAAGAAGTAAGCCCTAAACAAGATTACTTACTATCCTATTTCTTGTTTGGACGAAAATAATGCGTAGAACTTCAGTCTTGATGAAAAATAAGACTACCGATTCACCGAAAAAATTGAGTCATGAATCCCCAAACCAAATCACAATAATAAAAGAGATAAACTAGAGATGATTTCCAAACATAAAAGTTGCGAAATGAGGGGTTGTTTCCAAAAAAATAAAAATACAAAGCACAATGTCTATTTATAGCTACACCACAAACACACACTAAAAGCACATACATTTACTAAAAAACACTCGCGAGGTCGCCAAATAGACAGTTGGTTGCGGTGATGAAGATGTGGTCATCGACCCTTCCGAGCCCGAGGACCCTACACACGTTGGCCAAGGTAGGGGCACGTGAATGGACGGGACGATCAGGGTCATGAGAAAAGGGGTCGAGCCCGCGAGAAAGGCCGCGCGTATGGTGATCGCACTAGGCGTGGTCTACGATACGTGTTAGCTGGATGACAAAGCGAGCGGGAGGCTCGCGTGAAGCAGTATCGCGTGGATAGAAGTTCACACAAGAGGATGCGGTGGGTCAACGCCATGTACATGTCAAGAGGTTTGGACGGTACACGAGGAACGATTGACAGCTGGAACAGATGCGCGAAGGTTGGCAAGGGCAAGAGAGGCGATCAACGAGCGAGTAAACGGGTGGAGGCTATTGTACCGACCACTCGGAGGCAGGACGATGCGCGAAGGGGCGAACACGTGTCAGGTGCGTCGGGCGACACGTGGGGAGTGAAGGATACGGATATGCGCGATACCTCGGACAACGAGGAATAGCGCATGACTAGGGCAAGGAGTGAAACGTAAGTAAGGCCGATTACCTTAGCATATTAGGACTTTAGTTTTGATTAGGAAATTCAAATAAAGACATGTGCCTAATTAGTTATTTGGTAAGTCTTTGATTCTAGATATTTAGTTGTCTTAGGAGTTTATTCTATTTCAATAAATTTAGAGTTCTAGTTACCATAGGATTAAACTTAGTTAGCCTTTATAAATAGTTGTCATTACCATTTGAATTTGAGGATTGAAAAAATTAATAAAAATCGAACGTTTGTTCATTGTGCGATTAAAATTTGTGAGAGTTTTGTCATACAACTTTAAGTTTGGCAAGGATTAACACCCGAGCTAACTCAAAATCGTGAGAAGATAAGGAGAAATTCGAGTCGTCCACACCTATCGCCGAGAAGGAGGCTGCAGCAAAACAACTTTTGACGCAAATTGATTTGAGCAGATACACGATCTTCATCATTGGTGCTTTCATTGAGAGTGTCGATCGTGTATCTTGTTTAAACCTTTTCCGTTCTTCTCTCTTTTGAATTTTTTTTTTCTCGAAAAATTATATAGCGTATTAAAAAAAAAAACAAACACAACATGACGAACCGTGAAAGGTTTGAGATGTTAGAAGAGAGCTTGAAGTCCATTGGCGATGGTCAGCACACCACCAACGAGAATATGGCAAAGCTCGAGCTAATGGTGCACGACCTTGCCGCCCAGCTCGCACGGTTTCCACGACGAAGTCACAGATCGAGCTCGACATCAATTTGATCGAGTAGCCCAAAACCAAGTCGGGAGGACCATGATCGACGGTCGAGGGGTTCAAGAGCATCAAGTCGGAATGAGGATAGGAAGTTCGAGAAGCCAAGGATCACGCTGCCTACGTTCACGAGGACCGACCCGAATGCATGGCTAAGTTGAGCCTCGCAACATTTCGACATCAATGACTTGCCTAAGGCTGAAAGGGTGAAGTTCGCGGCCTACTACTTGGATGAAGAAGCTAATGTATGGTGACAATGGATGTCACACGTACATAAGAATAAGGGCGATCGGATACGTTGGAGGGATTTCGAAAAGGAGCTCATCACGCGCTTTGGGCCAAGTGACTACTACGACTATGACGAGACCTTATCTTGTAAACGTCAAAGTGATAGCCTCCAGGAGTACCAAAAGGAGTTCGAGCGCATCGCTAGTCGCGTACGCGATTGGCCTGAGAGAGCGCTCCTAGGCACATTCGTTGGAGGACTAAAGGCGGAACTAGCCGTCGAGGTCCGATTGATAGACCACGGTCGATGCGATCTGCGATGAAATCCGCCTGCATGCACGAGGACCACCTGGTCGTGGTGCACAAGGCGAACCGCAGAGACAGGCACAAGGAGTCGCGTCACACAAACACGATAGATGAAACCCCGTCACAGGCCGAGACCAAGAAAGCCACGGAAACCACGGGAACGACGAGTTATGTACGACGACTAACTCCTGAAGAGATGCAAAAATGACACGAAAAAGGGCTTTGTTTCACATGCAATGAACGATTCATACCCGGGCATCGATGTATGGTGAAACAGGTCTATCTACTCGACTTAGACCTCGACAAGGAGCACGAACAAGATGAGCACGAGTCTGAGAATCGGGGCAAGAAATCAATACATATGATGAGGGGTAAGAGAGGACCTAGAATGATGTGTTTTCCCGCAGACATATTGGGTCGTAAGGTCGACATGCTAGTCGATATCGGATCAACCCTTAATTTCATAAACGAGGACTTGACTGTGACGCTGGAAGTACCAATGACCGGTGTCATTCCATTTGGGGTAAGGGTTGCGAAGAAGAACTTATGAGTTCCATGTTGTTTAAAAGGGTACCCATGCACGTACAAGGTGAAGACTTGAAGATCGACCTTTACGCACTACCATTGTCCGGGCCCGATGTGGTATTGGGGGTCCAATGGTTAGAAATGTTGGGGCCCGTGACTACTGATTATAAGAGAGGGTCCATGGAGTTTGAGAGAGCTAAGAAGCGGGTCAAATTACAATCTACTGACGAAGGAGTCGAGCATGTCGAACAAGAAAGCCGTGAGTTCATTATCCTTGAGGACAAGAAAATTCCCGAACAGGGTGGGAATGATGAAGATGTGGTCATCGACCCTTCCGATCCCGAGGATACGACACTTGTTGGCCAAGGTAGGGGGCACGTGAACGGATGGGACAACTCGCGGGGCACGAGAAAAGGGGTTGAGCCCGCGAGAAAGGCTTGCGTGAATTAAAATCGCGCGGAGAGAAGTTCGCGCAAGAGGATGCGGTGGGTCGACGCCGAGTACATGGCGAGAGGTCCAGACGGTACGTGGGAATGATCGGCGGCTGGAACTGATGCGCGAAGGATTGTAAGGGCGAGAGAGGCGATCGGCGAGCGAGCAAACGGGTGGAGGCTAGCGTACCGACCACTCGCGGGCAGGACAATGCTCGTAGGGGCGAACACGCGCCGGGTGCGTCGGGCGATGCGTGGGGAGTGAAGGATGCCAATATGCGCGATACCTCGGATGGCAAGGAATAGAGTGCGACTAGGGCAAGGAGTGCGGCGCAAGCAAGGACGATTACCTTAGCATATTAGGACTTTAGTTTTGATTAGGAAATTCAAATAAACGCATGTGCCTAATTAGTTATTTGGTAAGTCTTTGATTCTAGATATTTAGTTGCCTTAGGAGTTTCTTCTATTTCCATGAGTTTAGAGTTCTAGTTACCATTGGATTAGACTTAGTTAGCCTCTATAAATAATTGTCATTACCATTCGAAATTTGAGGGTTGAAGAAGTTAATAAAAATCGAATGTTTATTCAACAATATCGTGTGATTAGAATTCGTGAGATTTTTGTCGTACAACTTCGACTTTGGCAAGGATTAACACCCCAACTATCTCAAAATTCTGAGAAGATAAGGAGAAATCCGAGTCGTCCACACCTATCGCGGAGAAGGAGGCCGTGGCAAAGAAACTTTAGACGCAAATCTAGTTGAGCAGATACACGTCTTCATCACGCGGGCTGGCACAGGTGCTGCACTCGCGAGGTTGCGGGCCTTGGCGCTGGTTGCATGCGGAGATGGCAGGGCGGGGGCGCTGGTAGATGGCAGGCGCATGCGCAGGCGCGGTCGCGCGGTTGGGGGCACTCGCGACGTCACGGGCCAGGGCCTAGTCGCGGGCACTGGGCGGCGACTTTGCGACGTCGTGGGACTGGGCGCGAGTCGCAGGCGTAGGGAGACATGGTTCTCGCGAGCGCGAGGGTCTAGGCGCGTCGGTCCGGACCCGCTCATGGCCTGGGACGGCTCGGGTGGCTCGGTCGGGTCGACACGGATGGCTCGGCTCGGTTGGCTCAAACGACTCGTTTTTCCAAGCTCGAGATTGACCTAATCAACATCAAAAAGACAAGAAAAAATACGGCAAAACACATAACAAACGCAAAACGATACACGAAACACGATAAAATAGACCGGTCGATACTAAAACGAACCTAAAAAGTCTCGACTAAAGCACTTAAAATACACAAAAATAGGCACAAAAATACAATAAACAAGAACCAAATTAGACTTCAACTTTATATAGACAAAAACTAGTATAATCAAATTGGCTTAGCATTACCCAACGTGAATTAAGTCCAAAAAACATAGAACAAAGTCCAGACATCTAGATTTTAAGCTAGAAACAAATTTTTCTCTTTGAGCCGAACTGGACTAAAAACCAAATGCCAACCTAAGCCCAACACTCACAATTTTGCCTAAAATTAAATATAACAAAATAAGACAAAATAAAGATTCACCATCTTATTTTATCTTTTTTAGTGAAAGACCATAAAAGTTAGTCTCTTATGTTGATCTAAAACCCCATAAAAAAAATTAAAAAATCAGCATATATGCTCAAGAAAATTACTTAGACTTAAATAATAAATTCAAATAAAGACAACTTCATATCACGACATCTAGACATGTCAAAACAGGCCGGCAGGGTGAGCCGGCCCGCAGCCCGCCAAAACCCGTCGTTTGGCGGGGCGGGGCGGGCGGGCGGGCCCGCCATCCTGACGAGCCTCTAAAACAACTGAACCGACTAAACCGACTGAACAAATTTATTTTTTCAAACAACTAAACCGACCGAACTAACACTTTTGATTCATAATTTTATATTTCGGATGGATTATAAATTTTTTATTTTTAAAATCTCGAATGTAATGTGAATCTATTATGTAATATTTTATTATTATTTTTTTATCATTATTGTACATTTTGTATATGTTTTGTGAATTATAGATTTAACTCATGGATTAAACTAAAATTTAATAAAATTTCAAAAATTGTAATTAAGTCCCTTGAAGTTATCAAATTCTCAAAATGATGCCCAAACTTAAACCAGTCTGCATCCCATTCTCTTCCACAAGCAACCATCACCGTCTGCCCCTCCCGGTCTACATGTGCCGGAGAACAGCCTCTCGTCGGACATGGCATTACTAGTTTGCCCTTATTTAATGTTGAAAAGTGTATACTCGACAATGAAATGTACACTTATTTACAACAATGCCACTGCATGTTTGACTAGCATATTTAATATTTGACTTAATCGTAACAATTGATATGTTGGATCCAAATGTCCAGAATTATTCTTATTTCTTTCGCTAACAGTCATTCTCATATGATTCTCTCTCTCTCTCTCACTCTCTCTCTCTCTCTCACACTCTCTCTCTCTCTCTCTCTAAATCAATATATGTATAAGTGTTTTAAAACGCATATAGCGTAATGTGCCGTGTTTTGGTCTTTATATTGCATAGCGTAAATAGCATTGCGCATTGCGTAAGCTATATGAGTGTAAAGAATTATTTTTATACAAATATTATATATATACTTGCATATAATAAAACTTGATGGTTGTTTCTAAAAATTATCATAACACTTAAATGAACTCAAAACAACATATAACAAGTATTTCTTACAAATGTTAAATGTGAATATCATAATATAAGTATTTAAATAATAAATCGATTATACTAAAAATTAAAAACAAACAACAAAAATATTATAGATAACTCATAATTTAATTTTAAAACTATACATTGCAATTAATTTGTTTAATTTAATTACAATTTAATTCTATCCACTAGATTTGTAGTTCTAATTCTTAAATTTAAATGTCAAATACCCAAAAATATAATAATATAATAGAAGTGGATATATATATATATATATATTGCACTATTCAACTTAAGACTTTGCATTTTCAAACTTTTAATATGAAATTGTTATAAAAAAAAATTAGTTTTTAGTTGTCATTTAAAAATCTATTAATATATAATAAGGATATTTCAAACTTAAAATTATTGTCAAATGACTCTTATATTTTTGAAATATTTAATGAACAAAATAAAGCTTCGAGTTTGTTTCAAAATTTTAGAAATTTTGATAAACATTATAGCACATTATTTTGATACATGAATTTGCTTGGCGTATGTATTTTGAATACATATTTATGTGTTTGGAATATTATAAATGCATGATAATTGGATTATTTGCTCCTATTTGTCTAATTAAAATAAATTAAATAGTTTATTTATTTTAATTAGCGTCCGCGATTTGCAGCGATATTACAAAGAATCTAACCCTAAGCAAAATTGAGACGTTGTTGAGAAGGTGTGGCACAAGTCTTCGTGAATACTCATCCATGCCTTATCCAGTCAAAGATCATAGTAACTCTACTTCTAATCGCCTAATATTGGATGAGCTAAATTACGATCAAAAGGCTTTATCTGTAGAGCACGAAGCACTTCTTAGTAGAATGACCGACGAGCAGAACATTGTTTATTCAAAGATCATGGACGTTGTTGATTCTGCTAATGGTGGTGTATTTTTTGTATACGGATATGGTGGGACTGGTAAGACCTACTTGTGGAGAACGTTGTCTGTGGGGTTACGATCGAAGGGTAAAATTGTTTTATGTGTCGCATCAAGTGGAATAGCGTCTCTTTTGTTGCCTGATGGAAGAACTGCACACTCTCGATTTCGCATACCGTTGAGTATTCATGAAAATTCATCCTGCGATATCAACCAGGCCAGTCCTCTTGTGGAACTGATAATACGATGCTCTCTCATTATATGGGACGAGGCGCCGATGATGCACAAACATTGCTTCAAAGCTGTCCAAACATCATTGTAGGGTGTTATGGGAGCAGTTGACCCTGCCAACAGTAACAAGCCATTCGGAGGCAAACCTGTTGTATTTGGTGGAGACTTTCGACAAATACTTCCAGTTATTCCAAAAACAATTCGTCAGGACATTGTGAACGCAACTATTAGTTCTTCCAAAATTTGGAGGAATTGTACTGTGTTGCGACTTACAAAGAACATGCATCTTTAGAGCATTTCAGATGCAGACGAACGTGATGAGTTAACAAAATTTGCGGAGTGGATTGCGAGCATTGGAGGTGGGACTGTAGGAGGATCAAATGACGGTTGTGCTGCGATTGACATTCCAGAGGATATACGATTGGAAAACTCAGATGATCCATTGCTACAATCGTCGAAAATATCTACCCAATGTTAAAAAATGCAACTAATGATCCAAGTTATTTGAAGGACAAAGCTATATTAGCGTCTACTTTGGAGGTCGTTGAGTCTATCAATCAATACATGTCGGATATGAATTCTGTTGAATGTCGTACATATTTGAGCTCTAACAGTACGTCTAAGTCAGATTCCGGCAATGGCTTTTTGGCTGATCTCCACACACCCGAGTTCTTGAATAGCATTAAGTGTTCGAGAACGCCGAACCATGAGTTGCATTTGAAGATAGAAACTTCGGTCATGTTGTTGCGAAACATGGACCATTCTGTGGGTTTGTGTAATGGCACATGTTTGGTTGCTACGAAGCTCTCTCTGCATGTTCTTGAATGTAGGATATTGACTGGAGATCACGCATGTGAGAAGGTGTTGACTCCCCGGATGAACATAACTAGTTCTGATGTTAGGGTTCCGTGTAAGTTCCAGCGGAGGCAATTTCCCCTTATGGTCCTATGCCATGACCATAAACAAGAGTCAGAGTCAATCTTTATCACATGTTGGACTGCTAAAAAACCTTTTTTAGTCATGGCCAGTTATACGTCGTTGTTTCACTGTTACTAATAGGAAGAGGTTGAAAATATTAGTTTGTGGGGACGATGAGTTACCCAGTAATCAAACTAATAACGTTGTATATAAGGAGTTTTTTGATAATGTATAAATTTTTACCAATGACGAATTTATGTTTACTTCATGAATGTCATACGTATTATATTAACTTATTAATTAATGACCTTTTAATTTTTTAAATTTTTCCAAAACATGTACTAGCCCGTGCATCGCACGGGTTACATACTAGTATAACTATAATAGCTAAAAAATACAAGTGTAATATTTTATTGTTTAAATGTCGTTGCAGAAATATAGCGCAAAGTAGCTTGAAATTCATTTTAAGGACATATATGCATGATCACATTAATAATTATATTGGATTATAATTATGGTACTGCAATTAATTAAGTAATTGTTTGATTGTTTGCAATTCATTAATTAATTGCTCCCTTGAGTTGATACTGTCATTAACAGAGTGAGATGTTAATTGATAAAGTATAACTCTCAAATCGCCTCAATCGATGATCATTAAAAAAAGGATATTAATGATATGTGATAGATTGACATGTGGTCTGCATCATATTCTTGGAGAATATAGTATGTCTCACTACTATGAACAATTTTTATTCGTGATGGACACATGGATACTTTGGAGAGTATTGCCATACCCTACCGATAAACCATATGTTTATGTGTCTATGTGAGTATGGGTGTGTGGAATGGTGTAATAGTCTTTTGGCTTGAGGTCAATACGCAATAAATGTATAGGGTGATCTACTTAGACCTAGTCCAACGCTTACGCCCTTATGGGTAGACACGAGCTCGTGTTGGGTAGATCACGATATACATGAGATTGGTAGTTGAGTCAAGATAGGATTCATTCCTCGAATATAGTTTTGAGAGAACACTCGTTTTCTCTATACTAGGTTGATAAAATCATTGGCCAATGCACGTGATTATATTTGAAATGGTGTTCAAATGTAACTGATAAAATCAACCAGTGAAATGAGATAAAATGATTAAGTTGTTTGGATAGACACAAGATCAAATCTTAAGCTTAATCGAGTGGTTCGTGAATGAAGTGACCGTACCACTATTGAGTTTTACACTAAAGGTTTGTTTGCTTGTCCACTTCATATTTGAGTTCGTCCTTCGACGCAGTCTAGGATTTTCGTAAGGATCATAAATTAGATTTATGTCAATATATGAAGGCCTATAGGGTCACACAATAAGCAATCAATTTTCCGACTAAGAGTGAATCGAGAGTGTTAAATATCCAATTGGATTTGAATATTTATTTATGAGTAATGAAATTATTTTCTATTTGATGGAAAATATTTAATTAAGTTAAATTGGATTTATACTTAATTGGTAATGAGATAATTTCTATTTGGTGAAAAATATTTAATTAAGTTAAATTAGATTTATACTTAATTAAATTATTAATTGGATTAGATCCAATTACCTATTGTGGGCTGTAGGGTATCCTAAGGCCCATATAATTAGGTTTTGACCTAATTATAAATATCTCATTGTCTCTTCATAATCACGTATCGATAGATGATGAAAGAGAGAAAAACTTTGAGAGATCTCATACATCTCAGAGATTGAGAAATCAATATCAAGACAAACACCCTCTAGCTTTCCTGATCGAGGATTCCTAGTTTCTTCAACGAAAGGGATTCATTGGCGTTAGATCGTGCATCAGTAAACTGGATTGCGTGGATATCATAGTCGAGGACAAGACTGAATAACTTTAAGTTTTCGTGTATCATTCACGCGATCTAGGATCATATCGAAAAGCTATTAGCCGGATCTTTGTTGTCGGTAAGAAAATTTTTAAAATTCTGCTGCACGTACACTGGGTTCGTACATCGAAATTCCAACAGTGATATCAGAGATAGGGTCAGTGTTCATAGCTATTCGATTAAATTGGATATAATTGGATCGAGAATGTGCTAATCATAATTGTAATTGTGTAATGATATTAAACAATAATTCAGAAAAGGGATTTTAGGATTGGTTTTGTTCTGTTCTGTTCGTATTTTTTTTTTGGGTACAGAAAAGGCGGGCAAGGCCCGAATTGTTCTGTTCGTATTGTACATACAGAATTGGATTGGAATCTCGCAAGAACAACTTGATTTGGAATCGCTCTGTTCGTACGAACTGCTCATAAATCTAAGATTTATATTTAAACAAAAATGGAATCGTTTTTATTTCGTTCTTAGCGAACCTTGCAGAAGCCTGGGATTTTGGAATCCCGTAACAGTCGCCATCTCTTATTCTTTTGTCCCGCTGACAGAGATTGAACCGCTGCCGACGATAGTGCCACTGAGGGTGTCGCCGTAGGTCGCGCGGTCAAGCGCTGCTGCCGCTGGGCAGCCCCGTCGCGCGGCTGTTGACAGCCCTCGTCGCCTGACTCGTGATCCGCGATGGACGCTTGCTCTGGGAGTGAACAGACATTAATCGCCGCATCGTCGGTCTCCGAAATCGAGCTTGGAGCTGCGAGTCTGGGGCTTGGACTGGCTGTTTGACCGGCCAAGGATGGTTCCCGTCGGTTGCACGCTGGTCTGCGACTCCGCGTCTGGCCGGATGTCGCGCGTTGAACGGACGAGAAAAGGAATTAGGACTGGGGGCCTAATTTCGGAAATTTGATAAATTTCAGGGGCGGATTTGCAATATTTGAAACTTCAGTTTATTTCAATTTTGCCCTGGGGTCAATGTGTAATTACTAAAATTGGCCTAGGGCCTGTTTGGCTGTAGTGAAAAAATCCAGATTTTTGAAAATCTTAAATAATGGTTATTTTGTTTGTTTTAAATTTCTGAAAAAATCCCTAAAAATTGAAATTAATCTTTGGGTATATTTCAAACCATGAACTATTGTTCAGTAACTCTTAAATGTTTTTGAAATATTTAATGAGCAAAATGAAGTTTTGAGCTTGTTTAGTAAATTAAAATTTTAGAAATTTTAATTAATATGTATTTTGAATACATACATGGTAATTAGATTACTTACATGTATGTATTTTGAATACATAATGTTATTATTTTATGTGTTTGGAATATTATAAATGCATGATAATTGGATTATTTGCTCTTACTTGCCTAATTGAATAAATTAAATAGTTTATTTTATTTTGGTTAGCGTCCGCGATTATATTGTCTGGGTAGGCGGTGCCCAGTATTTGTCGGACCACATTATATCATGCTCGTGTAGGCGGCGTCCGATATGTGTTATTAGTTGGATCTTGTTTTTTTTTTCTTTTTCCTAAAAACGATAGAAATGCTCATAGACAAAAAGAAGAAGATACATAGTACAAGTACAAGCCGAAAAATGAGAGCACCACTCAGGGTGGGCTAGAAAAACCGCAATCGGGACCAACTCAAAGTAATCTATGAACAAAGCGGCCACACACAACAGAGCCTTTGCCATAGCCAAACCAACAGAACCTAAACAAAACAACCCAAGACTCCAAACAACCCAACAGAAAGGGAAACAAAAACATAGAAAATCTAGGCTAAAACCAAGGGAGACAACCTAAGGGGAAAACTGAAAATAAAACAAGACTAACATCATCTAAAGGAAGGGGGACCAGTCCTGCTAGCCAAGAAGCCTTGCCACTGCTGCATAGCCACCTTGATCACCACTAGGGCTGGTCTTCTAATGCCCTCAAAAAGCCAAAGGTTACGAGACTTCCAAACCCACCAAAGAATGTAGGTGGACAATTGGATACGGGCTTCAGAAGTCTCACTGTGATCAAGCTGCAAAATTTGCCACCACCAATATTTAAAGGACTCCCTTGGGCCAGGGCCATCCCAACTCACAGGTGAATGTTTCCAGACCTCCATAGCAAACCTGCAATGAAACAACACATGCTCAATAGATTCTTCATTTTCTCCACATTGAGGGCAGATGACATCCACAAGCATTCCCCTTTGCTTTAGTTGAACTCCAACAGGTAAGGCCCCATTACAACATCTCCAGATAAAGTGCTTGACTCGACCCATCACATTGATTTGTCTGCTTCTCTTCCTGATTTTGAGATCAAAGGTCTGGGACAGAGCTACTCTGAGGTTTACAAAGCTTCAGAAATTTTTTAGTGATGAGGTGAGCATAAGTGGATTGGACAGAGAAGAGGCCCTTGTTAAGCAGCTTCCAAATCCACTCATCACCCTTAGAAGGATCCATAGTGTCAATAGATAGAACAAAATTGCTCCATTCTTCAGGAAATGTGGCTGTGTAGTGTCCAGCTTTAGCCATCCTCACTCATCAAGTCTCTGACCCATTTGATGTTCATGTTATTGCCTGGGAGCAATTCTACCTGTTGCCCTATTTTATATGGAATCCAGTGCCTGTCCCAGATGAGAGTATTGCAGCCATTTTTATCTTAACCTGCATCCACTTAGAACAAGACTCCAGGACTCTGGACCAGCTGCGCCATAGCCATGAGGAATTCTGCCTTCTGGGTGCTTCAAATAGAGAAGAGTTAGGGTAGTATTTAGACTTGAGCACCTTGCTGACAAGTCTGTCTGGCTCAGAGACAAGTTTCCACAATTGATTAGTAATAAGGGCAGTATTAAACAATTGAATGTCTTGGAACCCTAATCCACCATGCTTTTTTGAAAGATTAATCTTGTCCCAGTCAACCCAGTGCATTCCTCTTTGGTTTTCAGAACCCCTGCTCCACCAGAATTGGCAACAAGCTTGAGCAATCTCTTTGCATAACCCCACTGGGAGAAGGAAAGTGTACATTGCAAAAAACTGGGAGTGCATTTAGGACAACCTTAATGAGCACCTCTTTCCCAGCTGTTGAAAGCCACTTATTTTTCCAGCTGAATATTCTTTTTTTTTACCACCTCCAAAATAAACTCAAAAGCTTCCCTCTTAGCTTTCCAAATTCCAAGAGGTAAGCCTAAGAACCTTTGGATCTTGTTTGAATATTAGATACCCAGTTCGAAATGTTCCCCTAATAAATATAAGTCTCATCTTTGATGCACGACGTCACCCATCACAATTGAATGAGTGCAAAAACCTTTTCGTCCAAAAGTATTTACACCCTAGTGTTTGCTTAGGTCTACGAGGCTCAGACTCATATATAGATACATATGTTTGTGATCATGTGATGGTTTTGACTTACTTAGCTAATTCTTGTCGCCCTAGCATCGGAACGATCTAAGGACGTCGATCAAAATTTATTTGATCAACCAAGAGTTGTAATTGTTTACAATTGGTTTAAAGACCTACCACTACATCCATTATAATGATTAGCCCTAGCTGGGACTATAATCGGATGGATGTGGATCTTGGCTCACTATGACTATATTTGATATGAGTCCGTACTCCTCTGAAGGGGTCGTAGAGTATGTGAAAATAGTGGCATCTAAATTAATTAAAAGCAATGTTAATTTAGTTAATAAATGTGACCAAGTTATTTTATATTCCTGTTCTACATTTCTCTGGGTTGAATAGAATTTTAAATTTACCATTGAAATATATGATGTATATGAATAAGTTGACTGGACCAAATTATCTAGATTGATTGCACCTTTTGTGGTTGTTGTTATGATAAAAACGAGTTGAATGTGTGTTTGATACAAAGGCGCCTATTGTACCTAATAAGACTTTTTGGGTACTATGTGTTTGACCATGATACCCATAACAAGTATTAGGATGATAAAATTTCAGTGTAATGTGTCGTGTTGTTCTCTATGTCAAATGGGTTGAAGAGACAATATGATAAGATGAATCCCAATGAATGTGGGAGCATTTAAAGAGACTTTATGACCCTCAATTTCAAACTTTGGAGCTTGAACTGTTGGAAAATTTCTTCAAATGCAGGCTACATGATGGGATAAAGTCTTTGTGCATGTCGTGGAGACGATTGGACTGATTGGGAGTCTGACTTTGGTTGGAATAAAGCTCCATAATCGTGTCGCTGCGAATATCATCTTGTTGTCGCTCCAATTTCATATTTTAACTTCATTGTGAATTTTTATATGAATTGATACGAGGACTATGATGCCTTAGTAGCACATGCTTAAGACTTACAATTCATTCACTCTAAGGGAAGGTTGTGCTCATAGTGAGTTCTTCTGTTAAATCGTACCAATGGTAAGAGTAAGTAGAAAAGAGGCTGAAATTGTTTCTAGACCTACAACCTATAAGCCTAAGGGAAGGATGAACAAAAGCTGAAATTGTTCAATGATGAATTTTCTGCAAAGAAAAGGGCGTTGAAAGAGATGTTGCATGTGTTTCAAGGCATACGGTGTTGGGAACACTGCATAAGATTTTGTTAATTTAAACAAAAGTTTAAAAGTAATACGAAAACCTCCACCTTCTTATGGCATTGTAGACTTGGTCACATCAGTAAGACGAGAATAACAAGGTTAAGTAAATTAGATTACTTAACTCCATTCGACTTTGAGTCGTATGGAAATTGTGAATCTTGTCATAAAGGAAAGATGACAATAAGTCCTTTTCTTTGGAAAGGGATACAAACCAAAAGAATGTTTGAGTTGATCTACATTGATGAATGTAGACCTTCTGAAACTCAAGTTAGAAGAGGTTTTTCGTACTCCATCATCTTACTAATGATTTTAAAGGTTGAGTTATGTGTGTCTTACGAACACAAATCGAAGCCTTAGAAAATTCAAGAAGTATAAGTTTGGATTAGAGAAACAACATGACTAAAGTATCTTTTTGATTTGATCAAGGAGAAGAATACTTGAGTGTGAAGTTTCTTTATTACTTGAAATTTTATAGATTCCACATTGTAATGGATATCTCCTAGGACTCATTTGATGGAGCCTTCGAAAGGAGCTATCCAACCTTCTTAGATATGGTTAGATCCATGTTATGTTTCACCACTCTTCCACATATCATTGATGTTATTGAACTCGATTTACATTCTGAATAAAGTTCCATTGAAGTCAGTTGTAAAGACGTCATATGAATCATGACGTGGCAAGAGGCCTTGTCTTTAACATATGCGAACCTAGGGTTGTCTAGCATATGTGAAGAAAATTTTAACTGATAATTGGAATCTGAAAGTGAAGAATGTTATTTTGAAGGCTATCCAACACGAGGATACTATTTATATCTTCCTGGGGAAAATAGAGTAATTGTCTTTAGATAGACAAAGTTTCCAGGAGAATAAATTTCTTTAAGGAACAAGGACGTGTTGTGATAGAACTTGAAAAGTTCAAGAAATTCAAAATAACATTGAGGTTCAAGAATTGTCATTTAGTATTGACAATGATTTATACGGAGGTATTGGTGATTCCCTGAATAGAAATTTGTCATTTGACGGACAACTCTAGCTAGTGGGAGTAATATGGATGAAATTGCAGAAGTGCAACACACTCATGTACAATCAATACCTAATGGCTTGGATGTCCTTCATTCTCAATAAACGCATACAAACGTGATTTTTGAGAACCCTCCAATCGTTTGAGAAATACCAATGTACAAGAATCTCTTCATGATCAAAATGTCTAACAACAAATACAAATTGTAAAACTCCATAGGTTGACTAGAACTTGTCGTGAACCAATTATATTGTTTTTCCTCTTGTAGGATCACGATAATGTAGAGATTCCTAATGAGGATGATCTTCGGACCTACACTGATTTTATGTAAGAGATGGACTCAGAGAGGTGGATTGACGCCATAAAATCATAAATGGACTGAATGTACATGAATCAAGTTTAGAACTTGGTTGGTTTGCCAATTGAGGTTAGACCTATTAGATTCAAATGAGTTTTCAAAAGAAAACAGATGCAAAGGGCAAAGTACAAACCTATAAGGTTATTGGTTCTAAAGGTTATAGTCAACGTGTAGCATTGACTATGATGAGACCTTTTCATCACTTGTCAAAATTCAGTCCATTCAGATTTTACTTGCAATAATTGCATACTATGTCTATGATATTTGACAGATGGATGTTAAAATCGCTTTCCTTAATGGAAAATTGGAGGATGTATATATGATACAACCTAAAGGTTTCTTATCCAAGTCAAATTTAAAATTAGTATGCGAGTTACAAAGGTCCAATAGTGGACTTAGGCAAGCCTCTGGGAGTTGGAATATCTTTTTCTACAAAGTTATATAATTGTTTGCCTTTGTGAGAAGTAAAAAAGATCTATGCGTTTATAGTAAACACAATGAGGATAATATTATTTTTATAATATATGTATGTGGCATATTGATAATGGAATGATGTCCCTCACCTGCAGTCCGTGAAAGATTGATTACCATGTACCTTCTTTGTGAAGGGTTTGAGTGAAACTGCTATACTCTTGAAATTATGATCTATCGAGATAGATCTAATAGAGTGTTAGAGTTTCATGGTCCATGTGTATAGTCATGGTACTGAAGTGCTTCTCCAATGGACCTGACATCAAGTTGGCAAAGAAAGATTGTCTTTCAGTTGATGCCAAACTTGGGTGCATGAAGAAGATTACATTCGCTTATGCGATAGAGTCTATCATGCATGTTATGACATGTACGAGGTCTATATGACTTATGCACTTAGTATCACCTATAGATTCCAATAAAATCCTGGGAGCTATATTGGAAGACTGCTAAGACTATCTTTAGTACATTAGATGGACTAAAGAATATATTTTATTCTCTTGTAGGAATAATAATTTAATAGTCTTATATTCATTTCAATGATGAAACAGTGGGTTGGAATAGTTCCAAGAAGTAAACCACTATGAATTCAACCACAAATGCCGAGTACATTGTTGCATTAAAAGCCTATGGAGGTTGTTTGGATACATGAGTTCTTAAATGAACTAGGGGTATTTCCAAGTTTCATTTATCTAATATCTACATATTATGATAAACGGGTGCAATTGCACAGGCAAAGGAACCAAGATCTAACAACAAAATAAACATGTACAAAGGCGCTATCATTTATTTAGAGATAATTGATAGAAGAGAAATAAGTTAGAATTTGTTCAACTGAACATTACTTGAATGGTTCGTTCACCAAACTATTGTGCATAGTTGAGCACAATAGTCATTTTAAGAAAATATGTATTAGATACATTGGTGATTGCCTCTAGTTCAAGTGGGAGATTGTTGGTATATGTGTCCTAGAGACAATCATTTTAAGGACATATATGCATGATTACATTAACAATTATATTGGATTGTAATTATGGTATTGCAATTAATTAAATAATTATTTGATTGTTTGCAATTCATTAATTAATTGCTCCCTTGAGTTGATATTGTCATTAACAGAGTGAGATGTTAACTGATAAAGTATAACTCTCAAATCGCCTCAATCAATGATCATTAAGAAAGGGATATTAATGATACTTGATAGATTGACATGTGGTCTGCATCATATTCGTGGAGAATATAGTATGTCTAACTACTATGAATAATTGTTATTCGTGATGGACGCATGGATACTTTGGAGAGTATTAGCATACCCTACCGATAAACCATTTGTTTATGTGTCTATGGGAGTATCAATGTGTGGAATAGTGTAATAGTCCTTTGACTTGAGGTCAATATGCAATTCATGTATAGAGTGATCTACTTAGACCTAGTCCAACGCTTACGCCCTTATGGGTAGACACGGGCTCATGATGGGTAGATCACGATATACATGAGATTGGTAGTTGAGCCAAGATAGGATTCATTCCTCAAATATAGTTTTAAGAGAACACTCGTTTTCTCTATAATGGGTTGATAAAGTCATTGGCCAATGCACGTTATTATATTTGAAATGGTGTTCAAATATAATTGATAAAATCAACCAGTGAGATGAGACAAAATGATTAAGCTGTTTGGATAGACATACGTTCAAATCTTAAGCTTAATCGAGTGGTTCGTGAATGAAGGGACCGTACAACTATTGAGTTCTACACTAAAGGTTTGTTTGCTTGTCCATGTAAACGTACTTCATATTTTGAGTTCGTTCCTCGACGCAATCTAGGAGTTCTGTAAGGATCATAAATTAGATTTATGTCAATATATGAAGGCCTATAGGGTCACACAATAAGCAATCAGTTTTCCGACTAAGACTGAATCGAGAGTGCTAAATATTCAATTGTATTTGAATATTTATTTATGAGTAATGAAATTATTTTCTATTTGATGGAAAATATTTAATTCAATTAAATTGGATTTATACTTAATTGGTGATGAGATAATTTTCTATTTGATGGAAAATATTTGATTATGTGAAACTTAAGATAAGATGGATTGATTCTCTCAGGTGGGAGTGGGTGCGATTCTCTCAGGTGGGAGTGATTTTATTCATTTGGTGAAGGAGATCCGATTTTCATAGTGAAATTCTCTGAATTTTTGTTGTTGTTTATGGCGGATCCGGGGGATCTGGGGGATGAGGTTACTAAAAAGCTCCAGAAGTTCTCGTTAACTGTTAAAGAATCTGGGGGTGTCGAAATACAGCGCAGAGACATTGCGTCGAGTGAGGAGGAATGCATGAATAGTTTGTTTGGGAAAGTGATTGGTGACCGTAAGGCTTCACTTCTGGGGGTTAAGCGTGCTATGAGTGCAATTTGGCGTCTTCACCAAAGATTAGAGGTTCGTGAACTGGAAACAAATTTTTTTCAATTCATCTTCTCCTCGGAAGATGATAGGAAAAGGGTTATGGCGGGGCATAGTTGGCTATTTGAGAATCAATATCTGGTTTTAAGAGAATGACGGAGGGGATTAACCAGCAGGCATCGAAGTTTCGACCAAGTGAACTTGTGGGTTCATGTACTAAATGTCCCTTTTAACTGGATGAGCAGTGAAGTTGGGTTGAAAATAGGGGAGGTGTTTGAGGGGGTAAAGAATGTCACTATCTGCCAAGGTTTTAAATAGCGGGCTAAAACGTTTATGGCTCTGTAGCTATAGCGGAGATTTAGCGGGATTTAGCGGCTAAATTGCACATGAATACAAATAGCGGCACGCTGCCAAAAAAGCTATTTCTCAAATAGCGGCAACTTTAGCGAGCTATTTATTTCCTTGCTATCTGCAGATTAGGAGGGGACGAGGGCAGCTTCATTAAGCTATTGGCAACCATTAATACGAAGGAGCCATTGCCTCGATGTACAGTGGTGAAGCTCGAGGATCAACAGACGATGGTTCAATTCAAATATGAACGTTTAGTTAATTTGTGCTACTATTGTGGGTGTATTGGCCATCTTGATAAAAATTGTGAAACTCGGCTGATGGATATTGAAAACAGATGTCTGCAAGAAGGGCAATTTGGGGACTGGCTTAAAGCTGCTAATTTCATCTATGGGAACAGACATTCGGTTAATAGTGGCTCAGAACCTAAAGAGAGTTCTCATGCTCCAAATCCTAAAATGGATACCAATGCTGCAGCTAGTACCTCGAGGCATCCACCACATTCTGAGAAAGGGGAGAATAGAGAAGGTGGCTCTTCTGTTTATAAAGCTCTTAGTGCTAAAGAGAGTGGTCAATCTATGGAGTTGGTGATGGTGTCTCCTTTGGGTGAGGAAGAGGAGATTGCTGAAGTGGAGATCAGGAAAGAGGGTGAAGAGAAGAGTGATATTATGGTGATAGAAGAAGCTAATTCTCCATTGATAGATGTTGGAGTTGAAGCTGAAGTGCTGCTGGCTGATAGCAGGAGAACATGGAGAAGAGCTGCAGCAAAAGCTGGTAGGCTAATGAGAAGTCCGGTGATTGAAGGGAATTCCATATCTTTCAGTGGCTGGAAAAGGGAGAGAGATAAGGAGCAAGATCTTCAAGTGGTTGAATTTAAAAACAAGGAGGAAGAACAGATGGGAAAGAGAGTTAAATTAACTTCAAAGAAGGTGTAGAAGGCCAGCCTGGAGTGGCCCCAATGTGACCAATAAAGGTCATGATGTGGAACTGTAGAGGGCTGGGTGGGCCCTGTACAGTTTCCCAAATCAAGGATTCAAGAAGAATCCACCACCCACATATTATCTTTTTATCTGAAACAAAAAAAAAACAAATATTTTACTAAAACTGTATGTAATAAGCTGGGGTTCCAAGATAGATGGCACTTGCAGGAGCTTGAGAAGAGCAAAGGTGGCCTTTTATTGATGTGGGATCAGGAGGTTGAAATCAGAAAGCTTGAAGGAAATGAATTTTGTATTCAGGTGGAAGTCAGGGGCCCTGGTATGAGTGAATGGTGTTGGTTGGTTTTTGTGTACGTCAGCACTGACAGAAATATGAGGATTATGCAATGGGAGTTTTTGCTGGATATGAAGGGGGATTGGGGGAGCTGTTGGGCAATTGCAGGGATTGGAATGAAATTGTGAGCAATGAGGAGAAAAGGGGTGGGCTTGTAAGATCAGAAAACAGTTTCTTACCCTTTAGAGATTTTATTGTGGACATGGAAATGCAAGAACAAGATCAGAAGGGAGCATTGTTTACTTTGGGGAATAACAGGAGAGGGGATGGCTATGTGGAGGAGAGGTTGGATAAAGTCTTTACATCTCAGGAGTGGTTGCTGAAATTCCCTAAGATGGAGGTGTCTAACTTTTTCAGAAGTGAATCTGACCATAATGTAATCCTGTATGACACTGAAATAGAACTACAATCATCTAGAAGGAGATTTGTTTTTGATAGAAACTGGTTGAAGATGGAGGGTATTGAAGAAGCTGTGGCCAAAGGATGGGAAATGGATAGTGAGGGTTCTGAAATGTTTAAAGCTCATCAGAAAGTGAAACATACTAAAAAGGCAATCTTATCCTGGTACAACCCAGTGAAGAGGAACAATGAAAAACTGATCCAAACCCTTACAGCCAAAATGGAAAAATTGAGAGAAGAGGGCAGGGAGAAGGATTGGGTTACATGGTGCTCCACAAAATGTGATCTAGATAAGGCTTACATGGAAGAAGAACAATATTGGAGGGCAAAGTCTAGGGCTCTATGGCTTAAAGTTGGCGACAAAAATACTCGTTTTTTTCATGCCTTTGCTGCTCAGAGGAGAAAGAGAAATTTTTTTTTGAGGCTTGTGTCTGGGACTGGTGAGGTGATTACTGAACCGAAGAAGTTGGAGGAACACATTGTAAATTACTACTCTTCTCTTTTCAAATCTGAAGGATCTAATAGGGGGGATGAGCTACTCAGTCATATTCCCCAGACTGTTTCAGATGCTGCTAACAATGAATTAATCCGACAGGTCAGTGAGAAAGAAATTCATGAAGCACTCTTTAGTATGGCTCCTGATAAGTCTCCAAGGGAAGATGGGATAACTGTTGTGTTCTTTCAGCACTTCTGGCATTTGGTGAAAAAGGATGTGTGCAAAGCTGTGTCTGATTTCTTTAAAACAGGTACAATGCTGAAAAACTGGAATCACTCGGTGATATCTCTGATCCCTAAATGTTTGTACCCTGAACAACTGATTAGTTATAGACCAATAAGTCTCTGTGGGGTTCTGTATAAGATTGTGGCTAAGGTGTTAGCTGAAAGATTAAAAGGGTGCTTAGATGGGTGTATCAGTGAAGCTCAGACTGCTTTTGTTCCTGGGAGGCAACTCCTAGACAATGTGGTGATAGCCCATGAGATATTTCACTTCCTGCACAGACACAATAGGTAAAAATGTTTTTATGGCTTTAAAAATCGACATGGAAAAAGAATACGACCGTGTGGAGTGGAATTGCATCAGGATGACTATGCAGAAGACGGGCTTTCACTCAAAATTTATAAGATGGGTTATGGCATGTGTCTCTACTTCTACTTTCTCATTTAACCTGAATGGCAATGTTTCTGGTTATGTCTCCCCTTCGAGAGGAATTAGGCAAGGTGATCCATTATCACCATATCTCTTTATTTTGGTTTCTGAATTGTTTTCAGTGGGGATTGCTCACCAGGTGAGTCAGGGCTTGTTTAGGGGGATCAAACTATCAAGGGATGGACCAATGATCACACACCTTCTATTTGCAGGCTATGCTCTTCTTTTTTGCAAAGCAGATAAACATCATGCCAACATTCTGATGAGGGTATTGCAGAAATATCAAGAGTTTGCTGGTCAAAAAGTGAATCTCCATAAATCTTCCATGTTCTTGAGCAAAAATTGTTCAGTTGACTTGAAAGAAAAGATTTGTTCTATTTTACCAGGGGTAATTGTGAAGAGGTCTTCTAGGTATTTAGGGCTCCCCCTGGGGATTAGGGCATCAAAGATTGAAGCTTTTCAGTTTGTGGTGGAGGCTGTCAGGAGTAGAATTAGCAGTTGGAAGAATCAGTTTTTGTCTACTGCTGGAAAAGATATTTTGATCAAGGCAGTATTGAATGCACTGCCAATCTTTGTCATGTCCTGTTTTGTGTTGCCATCTGGGATTTGTAAGGAAATAAGTAGATTGATGGCTGATTTCTGGTGGAAAAAAGGGGAGGGAAACAACAAAGGGGTCCATTGGCTGGCTTGGGAGAAGATGACATGGTCTAAGCAGAATGGGGGTCTGGGATTCCAGAATATCAAGTCCTGCAACAAAGCTCTTATTATTAAACAATAATGAAGGATTTATGAGAAACCAGAGATGTTGATTAGCAAAGTGTTGAAGTCCAGGTACTTCCCTTCTTGCTCTATCTTTGATTATTCTAAAAAATCTGGTGTCTCTTGGCTCTGGAGTTCTTGGTCTGCTTTAATTCCTTGGCTGAAAAATCATTTGAGTATTGTGATTAAGAATGGAGCTGATACAAGGCTTGATGAGTTTGGGTGGATCCCTTTGATGAGAGGGGAGAAACCTGAAACAAGGGTGCATTTAGATCACAGTCAATTCAGGGTTAAAGATCTTCTGATTAATAATGGCAAGGGCTGGGATGAAGTGCTGGTGAAAGCATTATTTCAACCTGCAGTGGCTGAGAAAATCATGGCCATTAACTCCCTTAATCCCAGAGTTGCAGATCTGAGGAAATGTACCTTTTTTGATAAAGGTAGGTTTCCAGTTAAGAAGGCTTATGAGGAGTTCTGCAGTATAGAATGGAGTATGAACCATTGTGCTGAAACAAATAATCTAGCCCAGAACAATAAGAGAGCAAGATTGAGGTGCTGGAATCTCAAAGTAACAGGTAAGCTCAAGATTTTTATTTGGAGATGCTTTACTAATATACTACCTGTGAACTACAATCTGAAGAGAAGAGGAATAGTGATTGATACAATTTGCAAGTGTTGTGGGGAAAATGAAGAAACAGTGGTACATGCTCTGTTCTTTTGTCCTAAAGCTAGATTAACTTGGAGGTTGGCTCCTATTCAATGGCAGAAACCAGCCGAGGAGGAGGACTTCAGTTTCAAAGAATGGTGGTGGTCGCTGAGTTCAATGGACTTTAAGGAGACTTCTGAAGACAGAATTCAGTTAAGCACCTATATATTGTGGTGGCTATGGAAGGGGAGGAACCTGTGGGTATTTGAAAGCAAAGAGATGGCTGCAAAGACAATCATTGACAGGGCAGTACAAGAATGGAGGGAGTTTCAAGAAATTTAGCTGATTCAAATGGGGATATGCTAGGTCTTGAGTCAGTGGTGTATTCTTGTTTGGTTTTTAGCTTAAATTAGTTTTCAAGTGTATTGTTTCTGTTCTCGGGTGTTTGCAGTGTTGGTCATTGTAGTGTTTTTATCTTGTGCTTCGATTAGGTTACATTGTTGTGTGTGTAGTCTCTCATTATTAAGGCTTTGTACTGAACTTTGTTCTTTGTTGGCCGATTGGCCTATTAATATGAGTCATGATATCTTGGAAAAAAAAAGGTCCAATTACCTATTGGGCTGTAGGGTATCCTAAGGCCCATATAATTAGGTTTTGACCTAATTATAAATATCTCATTGTCTCTTCATAATTATGTATCGATAGATGATGAAAGAGAGAAAAACTTTAAGAGATCCCATACATTTAGAGATTGAGAGATCAATATCAAGACAAACACTCTCTAGCTTTCCGGATCGAGGACTCCTAGCTTCTTCACTGGAAGGGATTCATTGGCGTTAGATCGTGCATCGAGAAACTAGATTGCGTGGATACCATAGTCGAGGACAAGACTGAATAACTGTAAGTTTTCGTGTATCATTCACGCTATCTAGGATCATATCGAATAGCTATTAGGCGGATCTTCGTTGTTTGTAAGAAAATTTTTAAAATTCCGCTGCGCGTACACTGGGTTCGTACGTCGAAATTCCAACACGGAGACCTTCCCATTACTTACCTCGGTGCCTCTTTATATAAGGGCAACCCCACGAGAGCACTCTTTGCGGACATCAGGCAGAGGATGATCGATAGGATTTCTGGTTGGTCGCATAGACATCTTTCTTTCGGTGGTCGGCTTGCTCTGATCAAGAGCACCCTTAGCTCCCTTCCGCTTCATTTACTTATAGTCCTCGACCCCTCTATGTCTACTCTTGATGAGATTGACCAGATTATGGCTCGTTATTTCTGATGTTACGAGGATGGTTCTAGGAGGGGGAGACGCACCCACTAGGGGAGTTGGGACTCTATCTGCCGCCCTTTCTCTGAGGTTGGCCTGGGCATCCGCCGCCTCAGGGATATTGTTAATGTCTTCTCCTACAAGTTGTGGTGTTGTTTTAGGGAGGGAAAGTCGCTTTGGTCTCAGTACCTTTGCGGCAAGTACTGCCCTAGACGTGCCAACCACCCTTGTTGGGTAACGACGGTTAATCATGATAGCAGACAGTGGCGGCGCCTCACTAGGGTCGGTAGGCGCGCCCAATGTAATAACCCAACTTATTGTTAATAAAAATGATGTATTTTCTTTTATTGATCTCGTTCATTTTCAGCGTTCAAGTAAATAAGTTTGACTTTAAGCCAAAAGTTTATTCGGTTAATTATTAACCGAGTCAAAATCGATAATTAATTTCTGAACCGTTTATTTTATAAACGGACATTATTAATCGGGATTAATTATTAATAGTTAAACATGTTCGGAATTAAATTCAAAGTCGAAACCAAGGTTAAGTCATGAAAGCACACAAGGTGCACCATGTATGCACGCGTACGCGCACGTTGCACGCAGCCGTACGCGTAGCCGCGCACACGAACGCGCGCAGTGCGCATCACCGCGCACAGAGCATAATGCGCGCATCATTAGGCCACTAAGCGCGCACTTAGGTAATGCTTAGCAATATGATCAAGCCTAAACTCTCTTCCTAAGATTACCGTGTGGAATTACTAAGGATAAATGTTAGGTGTGCAAGTGGTATGGTGAGTCACCTACTTGCTTGCACACATGGCGCAACACGCACGCACGGGCGATGACTAAGCCCGTGCATGCTTGACACCTCAGCCGATGACTAATCTAAAATGCCCAACACCTCAGCCACGTTTGGGACACTTGTTGCTGAGGGAAGCAATGTCATCTACTACCCCTTTGACTCCAATTTTACCTCACGGTTTTACCCTTTAAATAATCGAGCGTGTGGGACATTTTCCCCATGCATTTTCATGCAATTTCAGCCCAACTTCAGCGTACCAAATAGACAGAAAACAGTAAGGTAAAATAAGAGAAAAATTATACAAAAATAGCTAAGGAAAGGCAAGACAAGGGAGGAGTACTCGCACACCAATTGAAGCACCGAATACGCACGCACATCACCGTGCACTCTTCGACCAAGCTGAAGGGTATACATTCCTTTACCCTCTTTTTATGTAGTTAAGTTCATATCAGCGAAGTCATGTCGAAATCATGTCGTTCGGTTTATATTTTGTACGAAAATGGCCTCGGAGGTTCTATATAAGCCCTCTCCGAGTAATTTCAAAATCTAACCGACAAGTCCCGAACACTTTATGCGTATTTAAGTAAGATAAGTCAAAACATGATCAGTCATATGTGGGTTGCCGGAAAAAGTCGTCGGACGGCCGGTGAAATGCCGACCGAGACGCCTACCGCACACAGCGTGCGCACAGGCACGCCCGACAGGTCCAGCGAGTACGTAGGCAGCGTCTGCGTGCCCAGTAACGCACATGCATGCCCAGTACTCGGCAGTCAAACCCTTGCGATGCCGCAGTTATGCGCATAGACGTGCACAATGCACGTCAACACGCACGCCAGCGCACATCCAGTCTACCCGCGTACACCTCGACGTAGCACGCGCCTGATACGGAAGTGGTTATAAACCCCGGTGAGTCAGACGACGAGGATGGCGATGGTCTCGATATTTGGTGAGAGAACATGTTGGAAGAGCCATCAAGCCGGATTTATCGACCGTCATGCAAGAGAGAATGGCCGAAAGGGTGTGGTCCACGGGCCGAGTTCAAGGCTAAGAAGTGTCGGACCAAAAGACTACGCAAAACAAAGGCACAAAAGGCGAGCCAATGTTGTGGGCCGTGCACGAGGAAGAAACGGGCGTGGCATTCAGAGTTCCGAAGACGGGGAAGGCTAGGAATGGACGATGGCTGGATATGGCGTGCAGGTGACTGCATTGGGTTGGATGGTTGGGATCCATGGTCGTCAGGAGAACCAATAGAGTCAAGGGACAAAGGGATCGATGAGGACCGATTATCGGGCGTATGGCGCGCATCGTGCGGTGATGCGCGCAAGAGGTCGAAGGGTCGAGGCGTTAAACGAAGACGCGG
>CACSLK010000984.1:25419617-25429669 GCA_902706635.1 Striga hermonthica
TAATAATAATAATAATAATAATAATAATAATAATAATAATAATAATAATAATAATAATAATAATAATAATAATAATAATAATATTTTCTAATTATTCATAAACAAACGGAGCATTACACGAGATGATCAATTCGAAATGACATCTAATTGCAATGTCTTGTGCTCGCTTGATAGATTCTTCAACATTATCAAACAGGTCATCTGTAGTAAAATAAAGTCTGTAATCACAACCGTCTTCTCCAAAATCTTCAAGTGACACCTCCAATATATTACGATGTATGTTAATAATTTTACAAGATAATCAATTATAACTTCTAACATAATAACAGTATATTTTAATTTCTTAAATAATCAATTCTAACTTCTAACATAATAGTAATAAATTGTACTTCATAAGACTATCAATTCTAATCTATAACATAATAATTTATAACTTCTAACATATAAGACGATCAATACTAATCTATAACATAATAATTTCTAACTTCTAACATAATAGTACTAAGTTCTACTTCATAAGACAATCAATTCTAATCTATAACACAATAATTTCTAATTTCTAAAATAATAGTATTAAATTCTAATTCACAAGATAATCAATTCTGATGTATACCATACAATTTATAATTCTCTTCATAATATTATTTACAATTTTTACTGATATAATTTATACTAATTATACTAATATAGTCTTTTTATAATGATATAATTTCAATTAAAAAATCAGAAAAATAAAAATGGCGGCCGATTCCGGCCGACCAACAATGACGGTCGGGCTAAGTCCGGCCAGCCAGAAGTTCTGGCCGTGTATGGGCTGGCCGGCCGTGTATGGGCTGGCCGGCCGCCTATGGCGGCCAACATTGGCCTGGACGCGAGAATTGGGCCGGCCGGACTGTGACCGGTCACCGTGAAACGCACCTAGTCAGACGATATTCTCTTGCCGGAATTTATCGAAAGTTTTTTCGGAAGCTTGGGCTGGCGTGTTTATTGAGAGAGTGTAGATAGAAGTGAGAGGTTTTTGTTTAAAAACTGAAAAGAAAAAAATGGTCTTCAGAAACGGAGGTAAGTAATAATAGGGGGCGGTGTATAGTAACAACAGGTAGCTAGGATCCACCTTGCATAGCGTACCCAATTTTAAAACAATAATATGTTATAGAAAATATGATCACTAGTAAAGATCACTTGCAGTAATGGTCAAACTTACTATTCAAACACAATTATATCAATTCATAGATGGCTTTACAGAATTATTGTTCATACTCATTTTCATGTCTTGATGCATTTAACATTTGTAGCATCGAATATCATAATTATATCTATTACTAAATTTTGTATTATCCAGATTAGATTAAGAATTCCAAGCATTCATTGTCTAGCATGACAAATAAATTATGTCTGAAATGAAAATTAAAAAGGGATACACAAATTTAAAGTGTAAAAAAATTATGCCAATATTTATTTAGGTATGTTAATAAAACCCGCAGGGTCGGGTTACCCGCGAATTACTCGCATTTTCGGGTCAGGTTTGTGTAATTATGCTACCCGAGCCCCGAGTCTGGTTGGGTATGGTAGAAAACCCCGATCCCGAGCCGATTACCCTACTCTTTTACCCGCAAGTATTGAATTTTATATATATAAGGGGTCATATGAGAATGGTAGATAGTAAAGCAAATAAGAATGATTACGGACCATTGAATCAGTTATATCTATGGACATCATGAAGTCAAAAATGAGTTAAGAGGTCAAACTTGTTGTGGCAAAACTGTAAATATATTATTATATGATGACCAAATAAATAGCTAGAAGGGCAATGGTAATTTTACCAAACAATAAAATTAGTGGGCCCCACTCATTAAATTCAAACATTTTTCTCTCTCCCCTCTCTTCTCTCTCTTCTCCCTGTTTCTCTCTCCTCTCTCCTCTCCCCTCTCTCCTCTATCCTCTCTCTTCTCCCTCCTCTCTCACTTTCTATCTCTTCTCCCTCTCTCCCCGCCGGCTGTTCGCGGCCCGACTGAAGACGCATCCCACCATCCCGGTCATGTCGTCGTTGTCGACTAAAGACGCCTCCTAACAAAACCGCCATTCATCTCGCCGTTGTAGACAGATCCAATGCCTCCACCTTACGCAGATTTCGACAACTCGTCTAGAGCTCACGATGAGTGTTCCAACGTCGACGGCCACAGCAATCGTCGTCGTCAACGAACATCCAGCATGCATCTGTCTTCTACCGCCAGTCCGCCGCCGCGCCTCTGCCGTCTGGCCACAGCAGCACCAACTCGCATCGCCTCTGCCATATGTCTCCTCCGTCTGGCGCCTTCTTCCAGTCGCAGCAACGTCCCTTGCGTCGCCACTTGCCACCACCGCAACGGGCCCACGCTAGCTCTGCCACCTCGCGCACCAGGGAAGTTGCAGGTGTCTGGTGGCAAGAACCACCACCGCCTGCCGCACCAGCCTCGCCGAACTCTCTCGCTGGCACTAAGCCCGTCGCCGCCACAACTCCGTCTGAACTCGCCGGCAAAAATTTATAGGAGTAATAGGACTTTACATTTTGCAATTTGGGGCACTTTTTTGAGAATATGAAAGATTTAAAGGACTCAATTGTAATTTTATAAATTTTAATTCATTACAATTCAATAAATTGGTTAAATTTATAATTTATAAAAAAAATTAACTAAAATATAAATTATGTGTATTCTAAAACTAGTTTAATATATATAATTGTACAATTTAAGGAATGTACATAATAATGTTTTAGGGAATGTACATTTAGGGACCACAGAGAGAATTATATGGTTCAAATATTTTAAAATTTGACCTGAAGAGAAAAAACTCATGATAGCTGCAACACATTCAGGTTTAATGGTTGTCCAACAGTTTTGATACAAAGAAGCAGTCATACCATCTTCACCAGTGGTTTTGTCTGGATGCAGGCTGAAAAGAGCTTCTCTAATTTCTTCCTCTGATACAGGGTGCATGAGGTCTTGATTCATCTCCAGGGAGATGTTTCTAGGTATCAAGTGTAGAAGTGACTCACCTGCCCAGGAGCCTTAAGAGGAAAAAAGCTGAGAGTAGAAGTCATTTATGTGATCTTGAATATAAGTCTGTGGTGAAAGATGCTGACCACTGGATGAGATTAATATGGTTATTGCATTCAGCCTTCTTCTTTGTTGTATATAGGCATGAAAGAACTTGGTGTTGTTATCATCATCTTTCAACCACAAGAGTCTGGCTTTTTTCTGCCAGAACATTTCTTCAAAGTGATGAGCTTTATTCAATTCCTTCCTGTTGGCATCCCACTCTTCCCAATTTGCACCTGCTATGCCAGTCCTAATCTCCTATAATTTCTTTGTGAGGTTGTTAAATTTGTGCTGGTTCTGGGATCTGAAATTGGAGCTCCAAATGAGAACAGCCAATCTTGTATGCTTCACATTCTCCTTAAGTTGATAGAATAAAGTGCCCAGTATAGGAGAAGACCAAGCCTGAGAGACTACTTGAGAGAAGCCCTCCTTTGCAATCCACCTTTTATCAAACTGGAATCTCCTGCATTTCCTATCTTTGACCAACCCAGAATCCAGTAGGAGCATGGAATGATCAGAAGAGCATGTAACTTTATTGAAGACTTTAGCATTTGGATGAGAGTGCAGCCAGTCCAAAGATGCAAAAGCCCTATCCAGCTTTTCCTCCAACTTCTCATCATTATGTCTGTTGTTGCACTAAGTAAACTGATATCCCATCATCTTGAGTTCTTTCATTTCCATGTGATCAATAAACTGGTTAAAGCCTGCAAAGTTGTTGTCATGCCCAGGAAGACCCCCCATCTTACCATCCTTGCATCTGAGGTCATTCTGGTCACCTATGATGAACCAGTTGGATCCCCATTTAGTCTTTTCCTGCTCTAGTTCTACCCATTGGACCATTCTTTGCATTCTTCAGGTGCTGAGATAGACAAAAATGCCCCATTGGCTATCTGCAGTAGGCAACTGAAAGTGAACCGCAATGAAAAAACTGGAACTGTAAGTTTGATGAATGGTGACTGTTGAGTTCCATAAGAGCAATAATCCTCCACTTATTCTCTGGGATCAACAATAGTCATCCTATCTGCAAATCCTAACTTCCTACTTACTGATTTAACAAAGCCATTGGTTTTTTGGTTTCTGATAGGAAAAGAAAATATGGGTTGTGAGACCTTATTGTCTCTCTGATTTAGGAAACTGTAGAGGGCCCACCCAGCCCTCTACAGTTCCACACCACGGCTAACATTGACCACTTGGGTGCCACTCCAGGCTAACCACCCCCACCTTTAAGGAAGAAGTAAGTTTCAGTTTTTTAGCATCACCTTGATTTTTGTCTTGTTCATGATTTTCAGAATCAGTGGTTTGCCTTTGTCTGTGAGTCTTGCCTTCTTACCAATGGAAGGTTGAATTCTGACTTCAGTGTTGCCACCTATCTTTGCAGCCTGCCTTCTCCATGGTCTACTCTTGTCCAAGTTCTCTGAGAAGCAACTGACTCTGTATGGAATTTATTCTCTCTTGGCTGTGGAAGTGATATGGTGCGATTACTCTGGCATGTCTCCACTTCCATATCCTTTGTTGGGACTTTGTGGTGACGTTGAGGTAATGTTCTCCATGTTGGTGTTCTCTGCCATTGGTTGAATAGGAAGAGACGTTGATCCAGTAGACAACAAGGTTGGAGTATCTTGCCTATGATGTAGCACCAGTTGATTCCTCTCTTCTTGTCTGTTAGTGGAGTTGTGCTGAGAAGTGTCATTTCCTGTATCCGATGGTTTATCTGAATGAGAGGGGCTCTTAGATTCCGAGTTGCTAACCTCAATCCAGTTTTGCCCTTCTGGAGCTCTTAACCAATCTCCGAACTGACCTTCTTTGAGGGAATTAGGTCGAATATCATTTAATCTTTGCTGACAATTCCTTTCTAAGTGACCAATTTTGCTGCAGTAATGACAAAGGTTGACCAATTTCTCATATCTGAAACTAACTTTAACAACTTGATCTACCTGCCTAATGTTGGCACATCTTAGCAAGGGCTCTTGAAGATTTAAGGAGACTAATAAACGGAGCATTCTACCTCCATGACTACCAGCACTGTCAATGGTCACATTCTTGATTTCTTCAAATAAACCGGCCAATTTTAAGCCCTACATCCGTACTAAGCCAATTTAGGGTAACATTTACTACCTGGACCAAAATGGTTAGTTGTTGGAAGCATTCATTGTGAGTCCATCTTGCCATTCTGTCAATATAAAGGACTGATTTTCAAAGCTCTAGTTAATGCCACTAAGAACCTTCTGTTGATCCTCTCTGTTTTGAAATATGAACTGAAAGTAGTTGGAGCCTAGTTCTTTGACTTCCATTGATTGAGTCAGCCTCCATATGTGGGACATCGTTCTCTTGACTCCTATCCAACTCGCTTTTCGGTCTGCAATAATCTGTCCGATTACATTCTTCAGCACTTAAACTTATATCTTTGGGCCCGATGTCAACGAATGCAGATTCCCTGTCAGATAGGGTGAAGGAGCTTAACTTTTGCGATAGATCTTCATCCTGCGATGAATCACTCCGCCCTTCCATTGCTTCAAATTAAGGCGGTGAGTTAACCCTAATTTTTGAATTAGGGATATATTAATATAGAAATAATCCAAACTGGGGGTAAAGGATAGCAACAAGAGATATTATTGAGAAGAAGAGGGATGAAGAACTAGAAATAACAGGGATTGCCGGAGTACATACCGAAAATCAGAGGTGAACTGATCTGCTCTCAACGGGAGAATTTTGTGGCAGATTAATATTCGTATAGAAATAGTATTTTATTAGCTTTCAATAATTATAAATTTGACCATGGGTTGAATTGAAATATAATTAAAATTATTAAAATTGCAAATAGGTCCGTATACATAGTTTAATTTTAAAAAATGAGGCCCAAATCCCCTGTCCATTTTCATCTATTTTTTCCGGCAATCGGACTTCACTCAAAGACACGAGGGACCCTCCGATGACGCCGGTGTGGCCCCTGCAGGCCGATAGTCGCATCGGCGACGTGCGGCCATCCCTACTGCCTTGCCGGCGAGTTCGACCTCCACGACCTCTGACGAAATAAGTCCTCCAAGAAGTTGACGTGGCTGGTGGCTGGTTACGATGGTCGGAGGCGGGATGTCCAAGGCGGTGGCGGGTGGTTGTTGTATGGTGACGGGACGTCCGCGACAGCGAGCGGGGTGTAGCGGCGGTGAGCGTCGAGGGCAGCGAACAACGAATGACGAGTACAGCGGCTGGTGAGCTAGGTGTTTTCCGGCGGGGACTGGGGGTGGTGACATCGTGTGCTATGTTGTGTGTGTGTGTGAACTGTGTGTGTCGGGTGTGAATGTGCAGTGTTTGTGTGAATTATTGTGTTCAGTGTGTGTATGTATGTAGGTTTGTGTGTTGATGTGTGTGTGTGTGTATGTGTGTGTGAATGTGCAGTGTTTGTGTGAATTATTGTGTTCAGTGTGTGTATGTATGTAGGTTTGTGTGTTGATGTGTGTGTGTGTGTGTGTTGTGCATGTGTTTGTGTGTGCGTTTGGTGTGTGTGTGGCATGTGTTTGTAATTATGTGTGTGTATATAGATGGTGACATGGCATGAGTGTGTGTGGGAGAGAGATATGTGATGCGTATTGACATGAGTCTCACTGCTTATGTGTATAAACTACCACACTACCCTTAATGAGGATATAAATTTATGCATTTTTTATAGTCATTAGATCATCCGATCTAATAACCAAGATGTATTCTTATTCTTTCGTTGAGCACCATTCTCGTTTGAACTCAACCCTTTATATATATAATTAAATTAATTATTATTATTTTGGTTAATGGTTTAAATTTTAATTTATTTTTTTTTATTTTTTATCATTTTTTTTATTTGTACAATATAAAATTTGAATACTTAAGACCATAGAAAATAGATAATCATATCTCAATATTTATTCCAAAGGTAATACAGAATTTTTTTATAGTCATTTATTGTCAAACTTAGTTAATAATTTGTTAATTACATCATATTTAATTGTGAAATTATTTTATTTATTTTTTTTACACATAAAACTGGTCGGGCCGGATTGAGGCTCGGTAAAACCCAAATTTAAGAATCCGGGTTACTCGTTTACCCGACGAAGACTCGATAACCCATTTGGTAAGCCCAAACCGAAGTTCACTAACCGGGAACGGGTAGGATAAAATTATATTGTCAAATCGGGGGCAAAACAAGTGCGGTCCCACACAAGTGAAGTGCACCATAAGAGGGTTAGCCCAAATGAACCCCAAGTGATATTTTCATTCTTAATCTAATATTATGATAAAGATTAGGTTCCATCCCAAAACCAATTGGTAGATAGTGGAGTAGCCCATTAGACTTATAAGGTGGGTCTATTTACCATGTATTGACGATGTGGGACAACTCACAAGTGATATTCTAACACGCCCCCTCACTTGTGCTTCCCCCAATTTCTTTCATGGTATCAGAGTCGGTTCTATGTGGGACCGTGCGATGACGTACCCGTTTACCCTGCCTGTTTCTAGTAGGGCTTGGCCCACGTACCCGTTTATGAGAGCCTGTAGGGCTTGGGCCCACGTACCCGTTTATGGGGCCTGTTTCTAGTAGCGCTTGGGCTTTCGAAAAACTCACAAGTGAGGGAGCGTGTTAGAATATCACTTGTGAGTTGTCTCACATCGTTCATACATGGAAATAGACCCACCTTATAAGTCTAATGAGCTACTCCTCCTTCCTCCAATTGGTTATGGGATGGAACCCCACTTGGGCTTCATGTGAGTTTTTTCCTCTTATGGTGCGCTTCATATTAGTGAAACCGCACCCGTTTTCCCTCAATTTCTTTTATATATGCAGGTCGAGTTAGGGTTCGCCAATACCTGCATCCGACCCGATCCATTTACATTTATTCATGATATAAGAATTGTCTTGGGACGCGTTTTCCTTTTTCACATCTCTATCAAGTTTAATTTGAGATCTTTCACAACTTTATTTATTAATAGCTAGGCATCAGGTGCTGTGGATACGAAAAAAATCATAGGCTGTCGAAGTTGTTGAATTTTAATCCCAAATGGTTGAACATTTGCAAAAGAGAATTTCTTATCATTATTACTGTGATCTACATTTTTCAAAATGTACATCACATGCCTCATTTAAAACATTTTGAAAAAAGAATTTTCATGTTGTAATCTCCATTTTTCAAAGTCAATATGCTACTCCTATTTTAAGCTAAAACTAGAATATTGAAAGATAATTACAAACATAAACAGAAAAATTTTCTATTCGAAATATTTGTTGAATAGAATTTTTTTTGCCTTTTTTTTTTATAAAAATTAAATTTTGAAAAGAACCTCCAAATATAAGTTTTTTTAAAAGGTGATTGAATAATTTTTATAAATGGTAGTTTTATTTTTATATGTTTAGCATTAGTTATATTTAGAATTAGTTATACGTAAGAATTAATTAGACGTAAATTGATCTACAACAATTTTATTAGTTAATTTTATTAACATTTATTTTTAATTTTAAGTATAGAATATTAATTCAAAGAATTTTACATCTAATATTCTTAACTAATATTGTTAAGTTTATAATTTAATAATTCACAATAATTCACCGTAAAATTTATATTATATATAAATATAATATAATCTACTATTATAAACAAGGCTTAATTGCTAATAAATCCATGACTTTTTCGAAAATTGCAATTATACGCATCACTTTTAAACTTGGCAAATATATACACCACTTTTACAATTTTTGGCAATTGTATGAATCGGGCCCAATTTCGGGCTTTGACTGCTGACATGGCTGTTGAGTTTAAAAGTGATACATATAATTGCAACTTTCGAAAATGTCATGGTTTTATTAGCAATTAAGCAAATAAAATATTTATTGGATTTTACTTTACTATTTATTTTATTATATTTTCTATCTTATATTATATTATCTTATAAGATAATAAATATAAGATAAAGAATATTAATTATATTATAATAATAATATTATAATGTAATACATTATATTTTCGAACTTGTGAATATATAGACGCTACGTATTAATAAATACAATAATATTTTGAAGATAATGTAAATTATATTAATAAGATATAAAGTTATAATAATTAAAATATAATAAAATAAATTATATAATAAGAAACGAAAAATAAATTAAAATAAAGTAAGATAGATAATTATAGTACAGTGCATTTAAAGTAAATTACATTAAAATAAATTATTGTATTTATTAATTCTAAAATTAATTATATAAATTTGGAAATTAAAAAAAAAATAATGATAAAATTAAATTAAAAAATAAAGTATAAAAATAAAAATCTATTTATTTTATTTATTTTACCATTTTTTTATAAGTAAATATATTATTTATTATATTCTCATATATTTTATTATATCAGATAATATAAGATAGTATTAGACAATATAAGATAATATAAGGTAATATAATATGAGATAATATGTTTTTTATAAAATAATATAATATAAGATAATATATTATTTATTAATTATTATATTATATTATCTTATATTTATTATATTTTAAAATATAATATTATATAATGTAATACATTATAATAATATTATTATAATATAATAAAATTTCATTATCTTGTAAGATAATATAATATAAGATAGAATATATAATAAAAGAAATAGTAAAATAAAAATAATTAAATATTTTATTGGCTTAATTGTTAATAAAACCATGACCTTTTCGAAAATTGCAATTATATGCATCATTTTTAAACTCAGCAACCACGTCAGCACTCAAAGCCCGAAATTGGGCCCGGTGCATACAATTGCCAAAAATTGTAAAAGTGGTGTATATATTTGCCAAGTTTAAAAGTGATGCATATAATTGCAATTTTCAAAAAAGTCATGGATTTATTAGCAATTAATCATAAATAAATCCCTTGGTGTGTAGACTTGTTGGAAAAGCGTTATTTTTATTTATTTTTTATTTTTTTTGACAAATTCTAATTGGCAAAACTCACAAAT
>CACSLK010000984.1:25440888-25458165 GCA_902706635.1 Striga hermonthica
GTAAAAATTCCCAACACTTAAAATCGAGCAATCATTCCATTGTCGATAATCAGTGTTAAGAAAATTTACCTACATAATTAACCAAAATGAAAATAGAGAAATGAAACTAAATGCAAAAAGAAAAAGGGAGAGATACAATCGTACAGTACACAGTGACTAGACCAGTCACTGTAAGTTAGGTAGTGCTAGCTGAGGGTTGAGGTGGTCAGGCCCCGAACAGCGGCGGGCCTCTGTCAAATCAACTTTCTCACCCCATTCATATCGGGGCTGCTCCTTCAAACTCGGCTGGGGAGGGGTAGGTGATCTCTTCGCGTATTCTCGCATACACGCATCCTCGGTATGCTATTCAATCGCCCTAAGGTACGGACACTCTTCAATCAAATTCGCCTGCGGCTCAGGCTGGCCCCCTCGAACAGAAATGAGGGTAGATTCCCCCAACACGGTCATGCTCATCGTCCCCTTCTTCACATCTATAACGGTGCAAGTGGTAGCCATGAAGGGTTGCCCAAGGAGGATGGTGTGCTGCTCCCAATTTCTTGCACCTTTCCCATATCGAGCACAACAAAATCCACGGGGACTATCAGTTTCCCCACTCGGACTAGCACATCCTCCACAATTCCGGTTGACAAAGTGAGCGGTCAGCCAGCTGTAAGCGCATCTTGGTGGGTCTGTAAGTGCATCTTGGTGGGTTTCAATTCTCTGAACTCGAGCCTATGATGAACCACGAGTGGCATGAGGTTAATGCCAGCTCCTAAATCAAGCATGCCAGAAGTCTCTTCTCCATTCCCGAAGGCTAAAGTGACCACAAAGCCTCCGGGGTCTTTTTCCTTCTTCGGCAAGCTATGTTGCAAGACACTTGCTGCTTCAAACACCAGAACCTCAACATCACCCTCGAGCCTCTGTTTACTTGCTTCCAGTTCCTTGAAAAATCTCGCATACTCCGGTATCTTTCTGATCACCTCGGGCGGAGATAAGTCGACGTTGGCTTTAGCCAACATCGCATGCAGGTCTCGAATCATCCTACGGTCTTTCTCTTTCAAAAGTCGGCTCGGAAAAAGATTTTTAGTTTATACGGGTTCAGAGATTTGTGTAAGGTAGACTCGGTTGGCGGTGTAATTGGGGTCTCGGCTTGTTGTTCTTTCTTCCTCGAGCCCTCAGGCTCGGGCATCAGCACCGTCACTGATTTTGCGTGCTCCGGCTGGCTCGGCAGTTTCCCTTTGTCCAATTCAGCCTCGATGGTCCCAACCCTGTGGCTAGCTGGCCCACTTGTGTCTCAAGACGCTTGATGGAAGCATCATGATTGGTGACGAAATTGAGAATTTTGTCCAGCTTGTCGTCCGTGCTCGATGGGGTTGGTCTGGTTTCTGGTGCTGGCAGCCTTAACATTCCCCTAGGTTGTTGTTGCTGCTGGGGTGGTTGCTGGTAATGGTTATTGGCCCATGAGAAATGGGGTTGGTTTCGCCACCCCGGGTTGTACGTGTTTGAATAGGGTCATTCCCGGGCCGATTCTGATACCCCTGCATTGCATTCACCTCGGTAGTCTGACCTCCATAGCCTGGCTCGACAGCCGACGGGCACACTTCTGAATTGTGACCTTGCACTCCACATGCGCCGCAAAAATTCACAGCCATAGTCTGAATCGGCGTGGAATTTCTAGCATTTAGCAGCCTCATTTGCTCCGTGAGCTCGGCTAACTGCTGGGCCATGACATCGGTGCTCGATCCAACCTCATTCACTTTAGACCTCTTTCCTCTGACACTTTTCTGAGACAAGTTAGCACTCATCGTCTCGTAGATAGCGATCATCTCTTCAGCCATCCTAGCCCTGATATCCCCTCCGGCTGCATTATCCACCATGTATTGCAGATTCTGGTGGAGAGAGTCGTAGAAGCAATTTGCTAATAGCCCCGGAGCGAGGTTGTGGTGGGGGCACTNNNTGAAGGTCTTTGAAGCGTTCCCAAGCCTCATGAAGAGGCTCGTGCGGCAGTTGAGCGAATGAGACTATCTGGGACCGGATATCATGGGTCTTTTGGTGGAAATAGTACTTCCCGACGAATTTGGCATAGACTTCTGGCCAGGTTGTGATAGAATCTGGGGCGAGGGTTATGAACCACGCCTTGGCTCGGTCATTCAGAGTCTCCGGGAAGCATCGCATTTTTAGATGGTCTTCAGACAGCTCATGTAGAGGAAACATCTGAAGGACGTTGTAAAACTCCCGGAGAATGTGGAGTGGGTCCTCGTTGGCGAGCCCGTGGAACGATGGGAGCTGATTGTAGTGGACCACCTTCAGCTCATAGTTGCGGGCGGCTTGTGGCAACTGGAGGCACGATGTTACTGGCCCGATCATGGGCTGAGCCAGGTTCCGGAGGATGTTGCGAGGTGGTTGTTGTTTAGCCATGTCCAGGTTGCTTCCTGCGGACGACTTTGGAGAGTGCTCGTCTTTTTCTTGTGATTCCAGGGTCAGCTCCTCTAGCAGTTCCCTCAAGCTTTCGCTAACCGACTTGTTAATTGAAGATAGTACACGTCCACTCCTGGTGCACATACACTAAAACCAACAAGGGTTACGAGCACCAATAATAAATAAAAGAAACAAAATGAAAGCAAAATCAACCAAAGAACTACCACCTAACAAAGAAAAAGAAAACAAGAGAAACACGAAAAATAAACTGAATAAGTGCACAAAATATGTCTTGAACCCTCCCCGACAACAGCGCCAATTTGTTGTAAGTATTTTTACCAGAGTAGAATCGAAAGATTCGAACACCAGGTCGTATCGCGAGGAAGGTCAGCCGGAATAAATTGCACGATTAATCAAACACAAGAAATAAGAAATAAGTCCTAAACACTCTAATTCAGAGATTGGATGTTTTTGATTATCAACTATTGAAATTCGAATAAAGCAAATTAAATAGCAAGAGAAAACGAGGAACAAATAGGATTAGAGAAGCTAGGGAGTCAGGGATATCCGTTTCGGTTCGAAATGCGATTATCAAGCAAGTGATTGTTCAGCTAAGTGATTTGAATAACCGACACGTTCAAGTATTCATTCTCAATAACTCTTTGTAACAAGAGAACAAACTAGAACGGCAGATTATCGAATCATTTAACTTCTAGGCAATACAGTTACGAACAAGCCTAGCCTATGCGAGCCTAATTCGAACGACTCCTCCCCTTTCGGTTCTAAGAGTCGATTAACTTAGATTAGAAGGTAATTAATAAACTAGCCCGTTTAGAATTAACAACATCAAGCATGAATTTATCAAATTCAATTGAAACAATTGCAAGTTGAAGTGTCAACCTTCAACAATTTTCAAAATCCAACATAATGATTGAAAAACTCTAATTAAAGATTAACTCGCATTAGAAGAACAATCAACGAACACTCACGATCACACACAATTTTGAAACATCAATCCTCTGTCCCTAGCCTACGGATTTAGCTACTCATGATCGATTCAACATCAGCATATTTATCAACCCAAGAAAACATCATCATATCAAAATAAGAAAAGGAGTGCTTACGATTAATATAAATCCAATGTCGAGGGAGCAACGAGAAATCCAAATCCAAAGCTAGAAAAGGAGTTTTTTACTCTCCAAAATTCAATCAAAGCTCTAAGCAAGTGAAAAATATCTTCTAGAGATGAAAAAACTATGAAAAACAAAGTCTGGCCTCCTCAAATAATAACCTAGGCTCGATCTAATAAGTCTCCAAATTCGAAATCCACAAAAATCGCGACTGCTACAAATCAGGGCATAGCGCCGCTATGGGTGGAGATGCTCGAGCTGCAGCCCATCGCTATGCTACGTACCGCCGCTAGCTAATGTGGGCATAGCGGCGCTATGGCCATAGCGCCGCTATGGTCTGGGCTGCTCCAAAAAAAACTACTTCTCGGGCTATGTGCTCTCGGCTAGCGCCCTCGGGTCTTCTCCGAGCTAAAAACTCAATCCTTGCATGTTCTATACGCATGAACCAATGCATAACTCCTGGGAGCCGGAACTGAATACCGCTATCATCATCTGAACCTGAAACCACCACAGCCGAAAAAACACGAAAAACAAGAAAAGTAGTAGGAAAAACAAAGAAAATACTAAAAAAAGCATAATAAAGATAAAAACACAAGAAACGACAAAATGGGTCAGAAATACCTAAGAAAAGACCTAAAACGGGAGAAACGACACACAAAATAGCAACAAAAATAGTAACAAAAATGGGACAAACACTTCCAAAAGAGCAATTCTATAATTTACTTACCCGAGTCAAGGTTACAACATATAAGCTCGATAAGACCTTTTAGTGCCCTGATGTGGGCCTTAGAACCTCAAAACCGCCCCCATCATCGATTTCGAGTCTTCTTGTTACTAATGTTTGCAGAGTTAAATCCGCAACTGCCGATGCAGAAACCTCCTTAACAAAGTGAACCAAAATCATCGGGATATTATATTTTAAGAGCAATATTATTTCACTTTCAATTTTTCAAGAAAGAATTAAACTTAAGCCCAAAAAAATGATCTTATCGGTGTTGTTTGTTTACTCGATAATGTTCTAGATAAATTCCCACCAGAGCATCAGAAGCTACAACTGCACAAGCCAACATAGAACCCCATTACTGAAGATAAAATAACAATAATAGCAATCAATGGTTCATGTTAATCACACCCTACTGTTCATAACTAATGTGAAAGGGAAACAACCAAAAAAAAAAGAAAGAAAAAAGAAAAAAAACATAGAACCAAAGTAGGCTTATTACCTTTAAGAGCAATAGAGGACAAGTTTAAATCTTTAAGTTTTCCTAATCCCTCAATAGCTCTCTCATAGGACCCCCTTCGCATCACATTCAATTCAGGAAAAAAGATAAAAGGAAAACAAAAATAAACACTGCAAATCCTCGGCGATGGTGTTGGGATGAAGCCGCTGCCGCCCCTAATCCTTGATCGATTCTATTCAAGGCGATGGTGTTGGAATGAAGCCATTGCCGCCCCTAATCCTCGATCTATTTCGAGCCATGGTGAAGGAGAGAGAGGAAACAACTTAGGGTTTTTAATGGTGGGGTTGTTTTGCCCTTAGCACGGATGAAATTGTGCGAATTTATGAGATTGTTTTGTCTGAGCTCACAGCTAAGTTGAAGCCTATGATGATGTGAGAGAGAGAGAGAGAGAAGAAGAAGAAGAAGAAGAAGAGATAGGGAGAGAGAGAGAGAGAGAGAGAGAGAGAGAAGCATCGTAATAATTATAGCTCTTATTAAATTTGTTTTTACCATAATTAAAAGTAATTATTTGTTGCTCAATAATCTAGTATGTTTGTAAATACATATTGGGGAAATTTTATTGTAGGGTTTGATTTTTTGTTATTGTGTCACAATTAGGCCTGAATTTTTAACATTTTCATTTGAAGGTTTCTATTTTAAGTTATTCTCAATATAAGACCTATTTTTTCATTCTCCTTCTGAATTTAAGACTCCAAATCAATTTGTATTTTGATATAATTATGTAAACAACAATAATTTTCTTAAAAAAAATATTTTATAAGTACTTATAATGAAAAATATTAATATATTTAATAAAAATATCTAATAGGATAATTATTTCATAATTTACATTTATGCAAAATTTTAATAAAATTGATTTTAAAAGCTAAGAAAATTATTTAATTTGAATCTAAATATGTGATAACATTATAATATAAATTATTTAGAAAAATAATTTTATATAAAAAAAAAAACTTTTGAAAATATTATTTGTGAATAAAATTTATATTTTTGAAAAAAAATTAAGAATATATAAAATTGATACCCAAAAAATTCTATTGTAGATAGCTTTATTCACAAATAATATTTTCTATAAGTTTATTTACAAGAAATAAAACTACTTTATAAATATTTTATATTTTAATGTTATCACATATTTAGATCAATTTTTTTTTTTTTTTTTTTTACCAACGGCATAACATATCTCATATCAAATAATAAAAAGGAATGTACAAAGGCGAATAACCCAGCCTGAGAGTTCAGAGAGGCCATACCAGCTACATCCTAAACCATACAGAATAAACACCAAATACATCAAAAACTCAAACATAAGATCACTAGAACACAGAAAGCATACAAGCTAGAAACAGAAAAAAAAAAAAGAAAAAAAAAATTAAAGATAGACCATTGCAGAAAGCCTAGCACATCTTCAGTCATTCTCTAATGAAAGCTGGGGTCAGAACTTGCAAAGTCCAGCCACTCTCTCATAGTTGTCTTCACAATCCACACCTCTGGTTGCATTACACCCTCAAAAACCCAGATATTCCTAGCTTTCTAGAGTCACCATAATATATAAGTGGAGAGCTGGATTGTGTCTTCAGATATGTCTTTACAATTCATAGAACTAATCCACCACCACCACTGCTTGAAGCTCAGCTGCTCTTGGATGATTCTGTTCCATTGCACAGGGGAATGTTTCCATACTTTAACTGCTCTGTCACATTGAAACAATACATGTTCCTGGGTCTTTGCAGCCTCACCACACACTTTGTCTAGACCACTGGATTTCAGGTTTACATTTACAGGCAAGATGTCAGTAAAACACTGCCATATAAAATGCTTAACCTTACTTAGCACCCTCAGGTTCCAGCATCTAAGTCTTGATTTTTTGTTGTCCCCATCCAAAGAGCTACATTCAGCCACCTCAGATGAACATACATTGCCAACAGACAACAGATTGTAAGTTCTTTTAACAGAAAACTTCCCTTTATCAACAAAGGGACACTTCCAAAGATCAACCAATTCTGGATTCAGAGTGTGGATTTCCAGAATTTTAGAGGCATAAGCTTCATTGAACAAATCTTTAACAAGATTTTCATCCCAGCTACAACCCCCTGCAATCAACAAGTCTTTCACCCAAAATATATGTCCATCTATATGAATTCTGAGAGAGGGTTTACCACCAACAAGACCTGGGACCCAATTGTAGTCAGACAACTTTGTACCAGCACCATTTCTGATTATAACATTTAATTGAGATTTGAGCACAGGGAGAACTGTGGCCCAAGACTTCCACAACCATGAATCACTATTAGAAGCCTTCCAGTCAAAACTACTAGAATTAGGGAAGTACCTGCTTTTCAAGACTTTGCTGACCAGAGACTCAGGTTGATCAATAATTCTCCAAAGCTGTTTCAGAATTAGAGCTCTGTTCAAAGTTTTTATATCCAAGAAACCCAGTCCCCCTTCAGCTTTTGTCCTGGCCATTTTATCCCAAGATTTCCAGTGAAGGCAGTGATCCTGAGAACTCCCTTTATTCCACTAGAATTTGGCCACTAGCCTGCAAATATTCTTACACAGCCCAACAGGTATCAGAAAGCAAGACATAACAAAAATTGGTAGAGCCTGCAGCACAGATTTGATCAATATTTCTTTCCCAGCAGTAGAAAGAAAATTATTTTTCCAGCTCTCTATTCTGATCCTTACTGAATCCTCAACAAAGGAGAAAGCATCCATTTTAGATGCACCAATCCCCAAAGGAAGTCCAAGATATCTAGAGGACATTTTCACCACAACACCCCTCAATATAGAGCAAATGCTTCTAACCAGCCTAGGACCACAATTTTTACTCAAGAACATATAGGATTTGTGCAAATTAACTTTCTGCCCTATAAAACATTGATACTTATGCAAACCAACAAAAGCACAGCATGAGACTCATCAGCCTTATAGAAAACAAGGGCATCATCAGCAAACAACAATTGAGACAACATAGGACCCTGCTTAGCAATTTTTATCCCCCTAAATTGATTAATACTGCTCTTAAACTTCAGATAAGAAGAAAGCACTTCAAAAACCAGAATGAACAAGTATGGTGACAGTGGGTCACCCTGTCTGATTCCTCTAGTAGCTTTGACAAAACCACAAGCTTCCCCATTCAAATTAAAAGAGAAAGTAGGATGAGAGATACAGCCATAGATCCACTTAATAAAAGTCCCATGAAAACTCATTTTTCCCATGATTTTCCTTATGCACTCCCATTCCACCCTATCATATGCTTTCTCCATATCCAGTTTAACAGCCATAAAAGTATGAGGACCAGATCTATGCCTATGCAAGAAGTGAAAGACCTCGTGGGCAATAACAACATTATCTAATAAGTTCCTCCCAAGCACAAAAGCAGTTTGAGCACTACAAATGCAAGAGTCTAAGCAAACTTTAAGCCTTTCAGCAAGAATCTTTGCTACTATTTTGTAGAGAACACCACACAGAGAGATAGGCCTATAGTTACACAGAGAATCAGGGTACAAACACTTAGGGATCAAGGTAATCACAGTATGCTTCCAGTTTTTAAGTAATTTCCCAGACAAGGAAAAGCTTTTAACTGCCCTACAAACATCATCCTTGATAATATCCCAAAAATGTTTGAAGAAATAAGCTGAAATACCATCCTCCCCCGGCGCCTTATCAGACTCCATTTTAAACAGGGCCTCCTTGATCTCCATGTCCTCCACAAGCTGAATGAGAGTGTTATTGATAGCATCAGATATAGAATGTGGGATATGCTGCAACATCTCATCCTCCTCAGAGCTGCCTTCAGATGTGAAAAGGGCTGAATAGAAATCCTCCAAATGGGCTGCAATGGTCTCCTTTGAATCACATACCACTCCTGCTCTGGTCACTAGCCTCTGAATAAGATTGATCTTCCTCCTCTGAGCAGTGAAAGGGTGGAAAAATCTTGTATTTCTATCCCCCTTCTTAAGCCATAAAGCTCTGGACTTCAGCTTCCAGTAGGTTTCTTCTTCTTTATGAGCACAATCCAGATCAGCTTTCAGAATTCCCCATTGATCCCAATTATCAGGGCCACTTCTTCTCATCTCTTCTAACTTCACAGTGAGAGTTTTAACAGCTTTCTCACTATTTCTGTGGACAGGTTTATTCCATGCTAGAAGGGCCATCCTGGTGCTTTTAATCTTTTGGTGAACTTGATACATATGTGACCCTTCTATTGAGATTTGCCACCCTGCTTTGATAGCCTCTTGAACACCCTCTAGCTTTGCCCAAGATTTGTCAAAGGCAAACCTCCTCTTAGCTCTGTCAACTTCCATTTCTGTGTCAAAGAACAGCACATTGTGATCTGATGCTGTCCTACCGAAATTAATAACCTCCATATTTGGGAAAGCCACCATCCAATCAAAAGAAGTGAAGACTTTGTCAAGTCCTTCTTCCACATATCCATCACCCACTCTATTTTTTCCCCAAGTAAAGAAAGCCCCCTTTTGGTCCATCACTTGCATTTCCATATTCTGAATAAATGATCTGAACCCTCTGAAACTAGACTCATGTCTTCTAACACCACTTTTTTTTTCATCATTGCTGATGATGTCATTCCAATCACCAGCTATAGCCCAGCATCTGCCCCAATTATTTCTGTTGGACTCCAGAAACTCCCATTGGCTAGCCCTTTCACCTCTGTATGTACTCATGTAGACAAAGATCACCCAACACCACTCCCTCATCCCAGGCCCTTTCAGCTAAACTTGAATGCAGAAATCATTAGATACAATTTGCTTAATATTTGTATTGACATCCCACATAATCAATAAGCCACCTCTTGTCCCTCTGGGATTCACAAGATGCCACCTACTACCAAAACCCAATTTCCTAAACAGTATTAGTAAAGGCCCATGAATTTTTGTCTCTGAAAGAAAAGTAACATTTGGGTGGTGGGCTCTTAAAAGAGTCCTTAATCTGGGAAATTGTAGAGGGCCCACCTAGCCCTCTACAATTCCACACCTTGACTTTCATTGATCACCCCGGGGCTATTTGAGGCTGGCCTTCTCCACCTTAGAATCAACACAAGAAACTTTCAATTTTTTCTCTGGAACTCCTTCCTCTGCACTATTCTGGACATTCTCATAAATGACTATCTCTCTACCCCTCTTACAAGCTTTAGAGTCCTCAGCAGCATTGCCATTTTCTGGATTTGGAAGTAAAGCACTCCCATTCTCAGGTAGCCTCGATAATCGACCAGCACTATTATGTTTTCTCCTCTAAGAAGCCACTGATTTGGATCCCCCCACCACATTACTCCTTCCTCTAGCAGCCAACTCCAGATTTAACAGATCACTCAGCCCTTTGGATTCTACCTCCATGAAAAGTTCCTTACCTTCCACCCCAAGCTCTATTAAACTGGGATTGAGCTCCACAGCAGAGGGAACCCTATCTAAAGTTCTAGATTGTTGGGGTGACGGGCCTGTTTCCCCAGTATCTCCCTTCCCTTTACCTGTACTCTCCTTGAAATTTTCAGAGTGAACATTGGCCTTTGGAGCAGGAGATTCGCTAGTAGCAACTATGGAATTTTGATTTGAATGCTGATGAGGTGGACTACTTTTATCTTCTGAGCTAGTGGTCGGGAAAGTTCTGCCACCATGATAGATCTCCTTAGCTTTGAGCCATTCCAAAAATTGACCTTCAACTGGTTTACCCCGCTCTATATCCTCTGCCCCCCGTCTGCATCCCATATCCAAGTGCCATATTCCCACAATAGTAGCACAAATTAACCAGCCGCTCGTATCTAAAAGCCACCATTGTACTTTGATCACCAAGCTTAACAAGAATGCATCTAGGGATAGGCTCCTTTAGATTCAACACAACAAGAAGTTTTAAGAAACTCCCTACTTCTCCTCCCACTTTGCAGGTAACTACATTTTTCACTTTTCTGAATATCTGCCCTATTCTCATACCACCTCCGTACTCATCCAGTTTAGAGGAATATTCAACACTTGGACCCAGATGTTGAGTTCCTCAAAACAAGGATGATTGCTATGAAGCCCCTGAAACCACTCCGTTAGAATAAGGTGCTGGTTCTCGAACAACCAGTTATTGCACGCGACGACCTTGGCTTTATTATCCATAGAGGAGAAAAGAAATTGGAAAAAATTTGAACTGATCTCCTTAACTTCCACCGATTGTTGCAACCTCCAAATACTGCTCATCGTACGTTTCACACCCATGATGCTAGTCGGTCTGTCCCCAACAACTTTTTTGAATAGACTCTATTCACATTCAACCTCACTAGCTTTCACATCATCAAAGCGCAATTCAACTCCACCTGCCTCCTTTTCAGATAATGAACAAGCATGAAGTTTCCGTAGCACATCCCCACTCAAATCGCCCCCTATCTTAGAGCCACCCAAATTATCCCCCATCCCAAAAAAATCCCCAAATACCCAGAGAAACCCTAAAAACAAGAACAAGATAAAGCTGGCTCCTTCAAGACAAAACAAGGTGCGAAGAACCAAAAACCAACAAGCAAACTGAATCACAAACCTCCCAGAGGAAGAATCTTGATCTCAACAAGACAATTTTACTCTCAACGAGAGGATTTTACTCTCAACGAGAGAATTATGTAAATTGATTTAGGGTGTCTTAGCAGTCGCCTTAGTTGGTACTCGATTTAGGATGTAGACTGCAGTCTTTAGTGCTTCCCCCCACAAGGATCATGGTAAAGTAGATTGGCAAATCATACTTCGTACCATATCATTTAATGTGCGATTTCGTCTCTCAGCAACACCATTCATGCTAGGCGAACTTGGCATAGTGTACTGAGGAACTATTCCACACTCCTTAAGGAAGTCAGCAAATGGGCCTGGACGTTGTTCACCACATCCATCATTTTTGTCGTAATATTCACCTCCACGGTCAGATCTGACGATTTTAATGTGTTTGCTGAGTTAATTTTCAACTTCAGCCTTAAATGCTTTGAACATGTCCAAGGCCTCAGATTTTTCCCAAATGAGGTATAGATAACAATATCGCGAATAATCGTCTATGAATGATACAAAGTATTGTTGACCATTCCATGAAGGTGTAGGAAAAGGCCCACAAATGTCCTTATGTATCAACTCTAAGACTTCCGTAGCTCGATAAGCACCTATCCTCTTTACTTTGGTTTGTTTACCTTTAATGCAATTGACACAAACATCATAATCTGAGAAATTAATAGAATCAAGAATTCCATCCTTAACGAGTCTTTCAACTCTATTTCTCGAAATATGTCCCAAACGTTTATGACATAGCATACTTGATTCATTCAATTTTCGCTTAGTACTTCTTGATTCCACATTCAGGGTTTCGTTATAGGAATTTATAGTATCGAGCATATATAAATTATCATTTTCCATAAAAGTACCAAAACCAACCACATTAGAATTAAAAGACAATACAACTTTATTGTTTCCAAATGAACAATAATTACCGGATTTGTCCAAATAAGAAATAGAAACCAAATTCCGTCTAAAAGACAGTATAACAAAAGTGTCTTTTAATTCCACAAAATGTCTAGTATTTAATAATAATTTAAATATGCCCACAGCTTCCACATCCACCAATTCACCACTTCCGAAATAAATGCGTCTTTCAGCATCAGTTGGTTTTCGGTGGCTTAGGCAACCCTGCATTGAAACACTGATATTAGTTGAACCGGAGTCTAACCACCAAGTGTTTCGAGGTACTGAAGCTAAATTAACTTCAGAACAAACCAAATTGAAGAATGTACCTTTCTTCACGCACCAGACGGAGTACTTAGCACAATCTTTCTTTAGATGTCCAGATTTCTTGCAAAAGAAGCATGAAATCTCCTCCGGTTTACCCTTTGGAGCTGGACCCTTAGCAGTCTCAACCTTAACGGCCTTAAATTTTCTTTTAAAGCCACTAGCATCTTTCGAGGTACTAACCATATGTACCTCCTCAGCCCTATTATGCTTCATTCTTTCTTCTTCCTCAACACAGTGAGAAATGAGCTCATTAAGAGTCCACTTCTCTTTTTGGCAGTTGTAACTGACCTTAAACTGATCGTATTGAGGAGGAAGAGAGAGCAGGACCAATAGGACAAGCATGTCCTCCGAAAGGTCTAACTTTAGTGCCCTCAACTTATAAACAATATTGGACATCTTGAGGATGTACTCCCTTATGTTGCCTTTGCCGAGATACCTCATGGTAATGAGACTCTTTAAAAGAGTACTCATTTCTGCCTTATCGCTTTTGTTAAAGCGCTTTTCAATCTCGACAAGGAACTCTTTAGCCAAAGTGATATCATCAGATATCGTTCCTTGAAAGATTTCTGGAATGCTTTTCTTTATGATCATACAACTTAGGCGATTAGACCTTTCCCGCTTCTCAAAGCACAATCTTTCCTCAGTAGTGCTGTTCTCCGTAAGAGAAGCAGGTTGGTCTATCCTTAATGCCAAGTCTAGATCCATACAGCCCAAATGAATCAAAATTTATTCTTTCCAGTGCTTAAAATTGTCCCCAGATAAAGTGGGGACTGGATAGTTGGTAGATACCATAGATGAAGAACCTGATGAGAATAATAAATAGAGATACTCACATTATTATCCATAGTTAATCATTTAAACCGAATATGGTTTAAACCTATAGCAAGATACCAAGCACAACATTAATATCATATATTTGGATAATAATATTGATTGTAAGCGGTACTCTTGTTGTAATAATCAAATCTTGACAATAAATTCTGAAACAATAAAACTATCTTTGGATAGAATTATTGTTCACATGAAAACTGTATAATTGTCACAGATTTATTATCACAGGTATGTTTGTATTTCGGCCATGTGTCAGTTCACCTTTGGGTTAATCAACACACGCATAAATTACAAAAATACAATAATCTTTAGTATTTAAATAAATTAATCTACACAAAAGAGGTCACTTTGGCAACATTTTGTTTCAATTAATTTATTTAAATCATTGACAGAACCGCTTTCCAGCATGTCTCGACAGAGACGGCTCTCAACAAAGAACAGATACAAATTTCACAAATTCCTAGACAGTGAAATAAAAGTAAATCGCGCACTGCTCAAATGAATAGTCCTTGTTTCTTTGGCACCATATCAATGAGATATATCAATCAAATCACAACCATATTATATCAATTATAGGGCCATAATGGTATATTAATATATAAATAATCCACTAAATCCAAACTAATGGATAATAGATTTATAAAAAATTAATGAGCATAAACTTATCATCTTGATATACAAGAGCTTCATGCCTTGTGAATATAATTTCACATCATCAAACATGTTTAGGTTATCACATGTTTCAATGAATTTGCTGTCAGATTCAAAATATTATAATTCGAACCCATAAATATATTTCACATAACACAATATTGATCAAATCAATTATTACGAATCTAGAGCAACAATATGTAAATGAATCAAGAAATATATATATCACGCAGGTATGCAAGCTCTGGAAATAAATCCGAAACTGAATCCGTATAAGCTCAACATTCATGAATCCAAAACACCAATCACATCAATCCCAGTTAAATCAATTTCCATATAGGTTAAAAATAATTTGGTTCCCCAAGATCCAATATGAAGTTGCTCTGATACCAATTGATAGAAACTTGATTTAACTTTATCCGGAATAAATTGATATTAATCCCAAAAGCTTTCATATTCAATAATCGAGAATCATAACCGAATAGCGGAAGCATACCTGATGGATTCATGTTGATTGATTAATTGAATTTGGGATTTGAAGATCTTCCAAAAGCCCGTGAATTAATCCTTTTTTTCTTTCGGACGTATGAAAGAAAAGAACTTCAGCTGATAAAACTTATGAAGAAGAAATCTTCTTTCGCTTGAAACTGATGCCCCCTTTCCCCATTTTATATTGATTAGCCTTAATCAATTCACAATTAATAAAAAAGAGTGTGTCGGCAACCAACACCAACCACCTCCTTTAATTAATTTTTTTTTAATTCCGTATGGGTTATCCGAATGGGCATCACTTTATTTTCATGGCTTTTGGGGACTCCACCCATAAATAATTTTTGACCCAAATTATATGTTATTTAGGTCCTTTATTTTAATATTATTATTTGTTACGTCACCAAATAATAATATTACCGGGTGTCCAGATTTAACCATTCCACAATCTAAATTAAGTTCCTTAGCCAATTAACAATAATTTAATCACTTTATTTTGGCTAAACAATATAATGACCCAATGTATTAATTACACATATTTAATCCCAAATAGATCTAACAGATAAGCATACCTGAAGCCCAGCTAAACTATCAGTCGTTTGTCCTTAATTTCACGGGTGGTCAACCGGTTTCTCACAAGTATACTAGGACCGTAACAAATGTCGGCTTCCCTGAATCAACTTACAGAGTGACTATTGTCCCCCTAGTTGGTATCAAAGTTCTTGTAGAGCCCAATACACTTAACTTCTCAAGACAGAACGAGAAAAAGCAGTATCATGTGACGTTTACACGGCTTGCGACCACACCCAACAAGCCATTTGTTCAAGGATTCCTAAAATGGTCTTATTGTAAATACACTGCTAGGAGCCCTATTGCAGCTGTACTGCAAGGGCAGGAATCATGGAACTAAGCTGCAGATAGATATAAAAATCATGAAACTAAGGGTAACAATGGGAGTAAAATTATAAGTATAATGAATAATCTATCTATATAAAATAACATAAGAATAAAGACAAATCATTTTTAGAAAGAGTTTTCCATCAAAATCATTAATGACATACTGAAAAAGATAATGCTACAATCAGTGTTGTTGTTTGTCATGTCATATTTTGGGTTTTTGTTGTAAGAATATATTCTCGAATTCTGTGTTGTGTACATTTTCAAATTATATAAGGTCAAACCGTTTTATCGAAAAAATCAGTTTATGCTTGTTTTAAACATAAAATGGCAAACATCAATTAAAAACAATACTTAAGATGTACATAAGAACATAATTAATTTGTATATAACTAACATACCAAATATAAACTAAGATGTAAAATAACTAAACATATCATTAAGATGTACATATATTGTACATATATTGTACATATACTGAATATATACGACGTCAAGATAGAACCCAAAGAAAGAAGCTAAAGTAGGGCACCGAGTGGTAGAGAGAGGAGTGGGAGGAGCGGCTCAAATGGGGCGGCGGCAATCGGGTACCTTCCCGTGTGTTTTTCTTTTTTTCCGTTTGTAACTCGTGTGGCGGTTCAAAACCCTAATTTTGATTGCGTCCCCCACTAGGCGAGCACTAAAACCCTTGTTCCTCTCTATATCCCTGTATTGATGGACCATACTTTGAGATTTTAGAACCCTCACCAAGAAAAAAAAAAAAAAAAAAAAAGAACAAGGAGGCTTCCAAAAGAGCAATTCTATAATTTACTTACCCGAGTCAAGGTTACCACATATAAGCTCGATAAGACCTTTTAGTGTCCTGATATGGGCCTCAGAACCTCAAGGCCACCCCCATCACCAATTTCTAGTCTGATTGTTACTATTGTTTGGAGAGCTAAATCCGCAATTGCAAACCTCCTTAACAAAGTGAACCAAAATCATCGGGATATTATATTTGAAGAGCAATGTTATTTCACTTTCAATTTTTCAAGAAAGAAATAAACTTAAGCCAAATAAAAAAAAAAATTGATCTTATCGGTGTTGTTTGTTTACTCGATAATGTTCTAGATAAATTCCAACCAGAGCTTCAGAAGTAGCAACTACACAAGCCAACATAGAACCCCATTACTGAAGATGAAATAACAATAATAGCAATCAATGGTTCATGTTAATCACACCCTACTGTTCATAACTAATGGGAAAATGGAATAAAAGAAAAAAAACATAGAACCAAAGTAGGCTTACCGGTTTTTCTATGGAGCCAACAGTTGGCTCTATAGTGGAGCCAATCGTCTATATACAACAAATAAACCTACCATGTTTTCGAATTACTTAAATAACACTAATATAATTTTATTAACATGATATGATTTATTTGTTGTATATAGAAGGTTGGCTCCACTATGAAGCCAACTGTTGGCTTCAGAGCAAAACCGGTAGGCTTATTACCTTTAATAGCAATAGAGGACAAGTTTAAATCTCGAAGTTTTCCTAATGCCGCAATAGCTCTCTCATGGGACCCCCTTCGCATCACATTCAATTCAGGAGAAAAGATAAAAGGAAAGCGAAAATTAACGCTGCAAATCCATAGCGATGGTGTTATGATGAAGCCGCTGCCGCCTCTAATCCTCGATCAATTCTATAGGGAGATGGTGTTGGGATGAAGCCGCTGCCGCCCCTAATCCTCGATCGATTCCGAGCCATGGTGAAGGAGAGAGTGGAAAAAACTTTAGGTCTTCTTCTTCTTCTTCTTCTTCTTCTTCTTCTTCTTCTTCTTCTTCTTCTTCTTCTTCTTCTTCTTCTTCTTCTTCTTCTTCTTCTTCTTCTTCTTCTTCTTCTTCT
>CACSLK010000984.1:25476507-25487465 GCA_902706635.1 Striga hermonthica
GTCTTGAACCCTACGCAGCATCACAAAACGTGACACCTTCAGCCACCATCGTGAGGAGAAAGTCACGCGAAGGGTTCGGAGAAGACGAAACACAATCTGCTCATTTCAACCGTTTGGTAGATCGTCGTCCATCCGACGTCCAAACGTGGTCGGGACACAGACTAGAAGATCGCTTAGATCGAATCAAAGCCTCGAAGAAAGGTATTTCTCTGTTCGTTCTTTAGGAGCATGCTTAGGGTAATTCGAAATTATGTATGTATGTGTTTGGTATCCGATATCGATCCGTGGGAGGGACCGTCTCGTCGGCGTGTTCTAGCAATTGGTATCAGAGCGTCGGTTTCGTAGATTATCGGTTCTGCCTGGAACATGTAGTTGATTTCGTTTATTTGTTTATTCGTTTTCAGTCATTTTCATGGTATGGACAATTGTTTATCTCGTTTATACTTCTGGATGTGTCTATCGCAACCCTTGTGTATTATTGTAATCGTTTTTCCCACCAGATAATAAGTGTGGGTAGTATAGGCGATTTTGTAGACTGTATTAGGGCTGTTCTTGTTTGATTTTTGCTGTAATTTTGTGTTCAAAGTCGAACTTGATGAAGATGATCAACCTGGAGGCGGCGGCTAGGGTTTCAGCATTCACCGGGGGCATTTTCGTCGGTGAAAACCGTTTTGGCCATAACTTTTGCTACAGGTGTCCGATTTCAGCCCATAATACCATTTCAGAAATGGTAGAGCGAGATCTACACATGTCACTGCTTTGCCATGATAGCCTATGACGGGGTCAAATTCAATCGTCTAGATGAAGTTTTCAGCCCTTTTCCGTCGGTGGGTGTCGATATTGCGTGAATGACCCGATTTACGCGAGATGCCGATTCGAGTGTTCATCCACGACCTTGCTGAATCATGTAATAGGTTTGGATAGGCTATTAGTGGTTGGTTTTAAAGGGGCTGCGATAGATGTGTTTTAATTTTCGCATTTTTTATCGCTTTGTGGATGCCGATTTAATTTTGCTAGAGCATGTTTATTTGATTTTGTGTCTAGCAGATCTAAATCGAATTTTGAAATGCTAGAAATCATGTGAATAGGTGCTATAAATTCATAGAAAGCTGTTATTGCTTTTGTTTTGAATTTTAGGAGCATTCTAGGATTTATGTGATTTGCCTGTTAGGAGCATGATAGGAATTTTATTATTTCTTATTGCATGCTGTTAAAAAACTTCAAGTAAAAATGACTAAGTGAGTTTAATATGAATTTTAATTAATTCATTTGGCCTCCACAATTGGTCTTTAAGTAAGGTGTTTGTCGCTCGCGGGACCCTGAGAGTCTCCCCCTAACGGATGCGGCATTCACGAGCTTACTAGATAAGACTTCTATTCAAACGACTTAACCTTTAGGTGAAGTGAGTGGCATACGCGTGACCCATGGGGTCTCCTCCCTAACGGATAGTGTCATTCATAAGCTCACCGGTAAAGATTATTTCGAGATAACCATAGAAAATTATTTACAAGCGATGTGTCTTCCCCATTAGTAGGTTCATCAATTGTGGATGATTGTTCTTGGGGTTAAATTGTGGTCATCACTTAGATGTGAATTTTAATATAAATCCCCAACGGAGTTCCTGTTTTAATTCACATGGCCAGTGTTAAAAAATTTCGACTATTAATTTTATTCTCCATAAGGACAGGTTGGCGTGCAATTGAGATTAATGACTGGGTGTCTGCTTAATTGAAATATGTGTAAGCGTCCACCCAACGTGGCTTGCATGTGTGTTCGTTAAGTTGTCGAAGGTTGTATTAAATAATGGTTTTTGAAGGTTTCCATATTTTTTGCTTCAAATTTATGTGAATTATTGCTTACGTGTTTGCAATTATTTATTTCAGTTATTCATCATGTCATTCAATCCGCTTATGGTCATTCTCAATCAAAACAAGCTTACTGGTCCAAATTATTTGGACTGGAAGAGAAATCTGGATATTGTCCTTTTTGCTGATGAGTACAAGTTTGTGCTCACCACTCCTGCTCCTGCTCCTTTGAGTGCCCAATCTACTGAAGAGGAAAGGGAGGCTCATCGGAAGTGGCATAAGGCTAATGAGATGGCTCGTTGCTACATCTTGGCATCCATGTCAAACGTTTTGCAACAGCAGCATCACACCATGCCTACTGCTGCTGATATGATGTTGAGCCTCAATGAACTCTTTGGTGAGCAAGATAGGGCTGCTCGGTTTGAGGCTATGAGGAAGATTATGTCTTATGTCATGCCAGAGGGAGCTTCTGTGCGAGAGCATGTTCTCAAGATGATGGAATATCTGAATGAGATAGATGGGCTCGGAGGAAATATCGATGGCGAAGCCAAGATCGATATCATCCTGCACTCGCTCTCGAAGCTCTATGAGAACTTCCGCCTGAATGAAATCATGAATAAGAAGGGCTATACTCTAGCCGAGCTTCTTACAGACTTGGTTGCAGTGGAGGGTCTTATGGGAAGGGGACCACATGCTCATGTTTCTGTACAAGCTGGACCTTCTTCGTCGAAAGGCGGGAAGAAGAAAAATCAAGTGCAGAAAAAGAGTGGTGGAACTAGTGGGAGCAGTGGGAGTGGTGGGAGCAAAGCAGTAGCGCCTTCTGGTGGCTTGGTGAAGCCGAAAGGTAAGTGCTTCAAGTGCAACAAGACAGGACATTGGAAGTCAGATTGTCCCCTCAAGGACGCTCCTGGTACGTCTCTTGCTTTAGTTGTCGAAACATGCTTTGCGGCTTGTTCTACCAGTTCTTGGGTAGTAGATACAGGAGCCACTAATCATGTTTGTTATACTTTGCAGGGGTTTCTGCAAATAAGGCAGCTCAGTGAGGGCGAGATTACCATCAGCTTGGGCAACGCTACACGAGTGGCGGTGGTTGCAGTAGGAGATGTGCACTTATCTTTTTCTGATTCTGTTTTAGTATTAAAGAATGTTTTGTACGTGCCGAGTTTTCGGAAGAATATAATTTCAGTTTCGAAGCTGTTTTTGGATGGATATTCAGTTATTTTTAATGACAATGTTGTTATTATAAGAAATAACTCTTTTATCTGTTCTGGCATGTTGTTAACAATCTTTATACTATTACTTGTGCATATCATACTGTGACTGAGGCTCATGCATCTTCATCACTAAACAAGAGAAATGAACCTTCTCAGTGGAATCAGACATATCTTTGGCACCTAAGGTTGGGTCATGTCAATCTAAGGAGGATCCAAAGGCTGGTAGATAATGGCTTCTTGGAATCTTTCCAAGTTGAACCATTTCCAGTCTGCGAATTCTGTTTGGAAGGCAAGATGACTTCTAGGCCCTTTAAGGCCAAGGGGAATAGGTCCAATGATGTGTTGGAATTGATTCACTCTGATTTGTGTGGGCCTATGTCTATTCAAGCTAGAGGTGGTTTTGAGTATTTCGTTACTTTCATTGACGATTACTCAAGATATGGCTACATTTACTTGATGCGCCGCAAGTCTGAATGCTTTGACAAGTTCAGAGAATTCAAGGCAGAAGTAGAGAACCATCAAGGGAAAAGTATCAAGTCACTGCGATCTGATCGTGGTGGCGAATACTTTAGCAATGAATTTAGGCAATACTTATTAGAGCTGCGCCTGGTACTCCCCAACAGAATGGCGTAGCAGAGAGAAGGAATAGGACTCTGTTGGAAATGGTGAGATCGATGATGAGCTATGCTTCATTACCTACCTCGTTTTGGGGATATGCCTTGGCAAAACTCTATGGATTTTGAGATTGAATCTATAGATGCTATGGATGTATACAACCTTAGGGACCTTCCTGAAGGCAAGAAAGCCATTGGGTGCAAATGGGCCATAGGCGTAAGAGAGGATCTGACGGGAAGGTTATTTTCTTCAAATCACGGCTGGTTTCGAAGGGTTTCACTCAGAAAGAGGGAATCGATTATGATGAGACCTTCTCACCAGTAGCCATGCTTAAGTCGATCCAGATTCTCTTATCCATAGCAAGTCACATGGACTATAAGGTTTGGCAAATAAATGTCAAGACAGCTTTCCTTAACGGAAACTTGGATGAAGACATCTATATGCAGCAACCCGAGGGTTATGTGAAGAAAGGCAAAGAGCATCGAGTATGGAAGCTAAAGAAGTCTATTTATGGACTAAAACAAGCTTCTAGGTCTTGGAATATTCGTTTTGATGAGGTGATCAAGTATTATGGATTTGATCAATGCCAAGATGAAAGTTGTGTATACAGAAAGAGCAACGGAAACGTAGTGGTATTCTTAGTACTATACGTAGATGATATTCTTCTCATCGGCAACGATGTCAAGATTCTGTCAGACGTAAAGGTATGGCTTTCAGAACAGTTTCAAATGAAGGACTTGGGTGAGGCATCGTACATTCTTGGAATCAAGGTCATTCGTGACAGGAAGAAGAGGATGTCGTGTCTATCTCAAGCTGCTTACATTGATACTGTGATTGCTCGTTTCAGCATGCAGAACTCCAAGAAATGGTTGCTATCTTTTCGGCATGGAGTTCCTCTATCTAAGGATATGTGTCCGAAGACACAAAAGGAGATAAAGAAAATGCCTAAGGTTCCTTATGCTGCGGCTGTAGGAAGCCTTATGTATGCCATGCTGTGCACGAGACCTGATATTTGCTATGCGGTTGGCATGGTTGCGAGATATCATTCTAACCCTGGTCAAGGACACTGGACTGCGGTAAAGCATATTCTCAAGTATCTGAAAAGAACTCAGGATTATATACTTGTTTACCAGTCAGACGGTCTAACTCCTTTGGGTTACATAGATTCTGATTTCCAAGCTGATCGAGATAAGAGAAAGTCGACCTCGGGTTATGTGTTTATGATGGGAGGCGGAGCGATCTCAGGGAGGAGTGTGAAGCAGAAATGCATCGCAGATTCTACCATGGAAGCCGAATACGTTGCTGCTTCAGAAGCAACAAAGGAGGCTGTTTGGCTCAGGAGCTTCTTACTGGACTTAGGGGTATCTTCGAATGTGCCTAGGTGTATCACAATTTATTGTGACAACGCTGGTGCAGCCGTAAACTCGAGAGAACCCCGAGCACATAAGGCCAGTAAACACATCGAGAGAAAGTACCACCTTATACGAGAGATCGTGAAACGAGGAGATGTAGTTGTGATGAAGATAACATAGTTGGATAACCTAGCTGATCCTTTCACGAAGACTCTGACTGTCAATGTCTTCGATAAACACGTAGAGGGTCTTGGTTTACGATGTGTGGCAGCTAGACTTTGAGTATAGTGAGAGAATTGTTATGACATGTGTTTATATACTAAAAGTTTAGCTTTTATAAGTGGGAGATTGTTGGGGTATACAGTAAAGAAAACTTTTATGTGAGCTTTTGGATTGTATTTTTCGATTTCCTATTCGACTTAAATAAATGTTTTCACATTGTTGCATTTTTATGATTGCTTGTATGCTAAATGTCCAATTATCTTATATTGTAGACAATTTGGTGTGTTAGTAGTCACACAGAAGATTACATTGTCGGTCCCTTATAAGATATAAATGGTATTCACAACTGAGATAGTTATAGACATGACTATCGGTTTAGGTTGTAGTATAAACTGGATATAGCTTGTCTTGGCTATTGGTTTATACTAGTGCGCTGTGTCGCACTGAATGGATCACAGTCGAGACGTGTTCTTCTATTCTGACTATCATGAAGAACCTAGGTCTCGGTGACTCTACTAATTCTTAACCCTAATTGTGATACTTAGATATGTGGGATATTTTTTTGTTACTTTGATTTACCATGAGTGAGAGTCAAGTATTGGTTCAATATGCTCTATATCTTGGGTAACAACATTATCTGCATGATATCTATTTATTGGCATTAGGGCACCGTGTCCTGGACATCCAGGTTGATGACGTCCCCTTAAAGAACTCATAAGGATTATCGTATAAACCCTGCAGCTGGATTTAATCCGTACGATAATAAGGTTGAGTGGTACTACTTAAGGAATAAAAGATATTGATTAATTAAAGCAGTCAAAAGCTTTAATAATTAATGGACGTGCGATATCTTAAACACGAGAAATTATATCGAGTCTATTAGAAGCCCTGATTCATTTCGGGATAGGACGGGAGTGCAATATTAATTCTCTAGTGGAATGAATTAATATTTACGGGCCAAATTGTGTTCTAGGTTGAACATAAGAATTTGGGCCTGTAGGGAGCCCAAAACCTATACCTTCTAAGAGATCCCTAGGCTGGCCCAAGGACCTCTATAAAATGAGGGATTACACGTCTTGAACCCTATGCAGCATCACAAAACGTGACACTTTCAGCCACCATCGTGAGGAGAAAGTCACGCGAAGGGTTCGGAGAAGACGAAACACAATCTGCTCCTTTCAACCGTTTGGTAGATCGTCATCCATCCAACGTCCAAACATGGTCGGGGCACAGACTAGAAGATCGCTCAGATCGAATCAAAGCCTCGAAGAAAGGTATTTCTCTGTTCGTACTTTAGGAGCATGATTAGGGTAATTCGAAATCATGTATGTATGTGTTTGGTATCCGATATCGATCCGTGGGAAGGACCGTCTCGTCAGCTTGTTCTAGCACTTGCGTAGATTGCAAGGTGATACCTGGGGAGTGTGTTGTCCCCCAGCATAAGCTAGTGGTTGCGGACTTTCGATTCTGAATACGTGTTCACCGGGACAAACGTGCCAAGACCGTGAGAACGAAGTGGTGGAAGCTTAAAGGGGAAGCGGTACAGACGTTTAGGGATAGGATGCTAGACGAGGGGCCTTGGGAAGAAGGAGAAGATGTAGATGACATGTGGCTAAAGATGGCAACATGTGTACGGAAGGTGGCTGCAGAAGTACTTGGTGTAAGTAGGGGAGGTAAGCAGGATGCGAAAGACACTTGGTGGTGGAATGACGAGGTGCAAATGGCTATTCAGGAGAATAAAGAGTGTTTCAAGTGTCTCCACCTTGACAAAAGTGCAACCAACATTGAGAGCTATAAAATAGCGAAGAGGGCTGCAAAGCGTGTCGTGAGTGTAGCGAAGGGTCAGGCCTATGATGACCTTTATCAGCACCTAGGCACGAATGAGGGGGAGAAGGACATTTATAGGATAGCTAGGATTCGGGAGAGGAAGACAAGAGACATCAAACAAATCAAATGCATCAAGGATGGGTCGGATCAGCCATTGGTGAAGGATGGAGAGATCAAGGACAGATGGCGAGAGTACTTCGACAAATTGTTTAATGAGGAGAGTGAGGGTCTTACCCTGGAGTTGGTTGACTCATTTGAGGATACCAATAGATGCTTGGTGAGGAGAATTCGAGAGGCAGAGATCGGAGAGGCTATGAAGAGAATGAAGGGTGGTAAGCAATGGGCCCTGATGGTATCCCCATTGAGATGTGGAGATGCTTGGGCGCTAGAGAGTTAGTATGGCTAACTAAGATTTTTAACCTCATCTTCCGGTCAAACGAGATGCCTGATGAATGGAGGAGAAGTACTTTAGTACCAATCTTCAAGAATAAGGGTGATGTTCAAAGTTGTGGTAACTACCGTGGGATTAAGTTGATGAGCCATACGATGAAGCTCTGGGATAGGGTTATCGAGCATCGCCTACGACGAATGACAAGTGTGACCCAAAACCAATTTGGGTTTATACCTGGAAGGTCGACCATGGAGGCAATTTCCTAATACGACAGTTGATGGAGAGATATAGAGACCAAAAGAAGGACTTGAACATGGTCTTTATCGACCTTGAGAAGGCTTATGACAGAGATCCGAGGAATGTCATGTGGTGGGCCTTAGAAAACACAAAGTCCCATCCAAGTACATTACCCTTGTTTGTCCCATTTTTGTTACTATTTTCGTTGGTATTTTGTGTGTCGTTTCTCCCGTTTTAGGTTTTCTCTTAGGTATTTCTGGTCCCGTTTGTCGTTTCTTGCGTTTTTATCTTTATTTTCGTGTGTTTAGTATTTTCTTTGTTTTCCCTCCTATTTTCCTCGTTTTTCGTGTTTTTCCGGTTGTGGTGGTTTCAGGTTCAGATGTTGATAGTGGTATTTGGAAGCTGCCAAGAACATAGCGCCGCTATGGCCATAGCGGCGCTATGGCCAACCCAGCTAGCGGCGCTGCATGGCATAGCGATGGTCAGAAGCTCGGCCTGTTTCTCCCTTAGCAGCGCTAAGGGGTTAGCGCCGCTATGCCCCGTTTTGTAACTGAAGTTATTTTCTTGGAATTTCGAATGGTAGGGCTTAAGGATCGAATTGGGGACAGATTTTATGCATTCCAGACTTCGTTTTTGATAGTTTTTCACTTCCAAAACATAATTTGCTCTTGGTTTTAGCTTGGATTGAATTGTGAAGAGTAAAAACTCCTTTTCTAGCTTTTGGATTTGGATTTCTCGTTACTTTCTCGACATTGGATTTATATTAATTGTAAGCACTTCTTCTCATTTGTGTGTGATGATGATTTCTTGGGTTGATATGAATGTTTATGTTGGAATAGTCATGAGTAGCTAATTCAATAGCTAGGGTTAGGGGATAATTGTTCCTGTTCAATTTCGTTTGTGGGAATGTTGATTGCTCAATTTCGAGTTATGTTAAACCTAGGGTTAGATGATTGATCACCATCCTAATTCATTTAATCGATTTTAGAACTGAAAGGGGAGAAATCGATCGACCTCGGCTCGTTTAGAGTAGGCTTGTTCAGAAACGTATTGTCTATGTGCTAACTATCTTGATGATTGTTCGTTTATATTTATTCTCTTGTTTCGTGAGATATTGAGAATGAATCTCTATATGAATTAGTCTTTAACTCTGTTAGCCGAGTAATTGATTGCCCGTTAAATGTATTGAGAACCGGAAACGATTGTCCTCGATGCCCTAGTCCATTTAAACTATTTGAATTTGTGTTTGAGCTGTGAGTTTAGAATAGCTAGCTTATTTTTACAGTTCGTAGCTGATAAATCAAACCAAACCATTCTGACTAGAGTGTTAGGATTATTTTCTTTTATTTGTGATTGAATATTCGCGCAATTTAATTCGGCCAACCTTCCTTGTGATACGACCCGGTGTTCGAATCTTTCGATTCTACTCTGGTAAAAATATTTTCAATAAATTGGCGCTGTTGCCGGGAAAGGTTTAGGACTTATTTTTTGCATATATTCATTGTTTTCAGTGTTTCTCTTTGTTTCTTTGCTTAATTTTATAGTTCTTGATTTCCAGTTGTTTAATTTAGTTTTTATTCTTTGTTTATCTGGTGCTCGTGACGGTTTCTTGTCTTTTTGTATGCGTACCAGGAGTGGACGTGTACTATCTCCTATCGACAAACCGTTCAACGAGAGCCTGAGAGAGCTACTGGAAGAGCTTACTCTCGAATCTCACGACGGAGACAATCATTCCCCGAAATCGTCCGAAGGCAGCAACTTCGACATGGGTGAACAATAGTAACAACCGCCTCGTAACACCCTCCGAACCTTAGCCCAACCAGTTATCGGGCCAGTCACTTCATGCATTCGTTTGTCGGATCCCGCACGGAATTATGAGCTAAAAATGATTCACTACAACCAGCTGCCGGCATTCCATGGGCTCCCAAGTGAAGACCCGCTTAACTTCATCCGGGAATTTTACAATGTCCTTAATACTTCCCTCTCACCGGGCTGAATGAGGATCAGTTGAAGATGAGGTGCTTCCCAGAGACATTGAAAGACCGGGCCAAGGCCTGGTTCATGACGCTTGCACCGGCATCTCTAACTATCTGGACCGAAGTGTACACGAAGTTTAATGGGAGGTACTACTCCCATCAGAAGACCCAGGAGCTCCGGTCACAGGTCGTCTCATTCACTCAACTACCAAGTGAGTCTCTTCACGAAGCTTGGGAGAGGTTCAAGGACCTCCAGCGGGAATGCCCTCATCACAATCTTTCGCCGGGACTATTGATGAACTGTTTCTATGACTCCCTCAATCAGAACTTGCAGTATATAGTTGATAATGCTGCGGGAGGAGACATCGGTGCAAAAACAGCCGAGGAGATGTTTGAGATTTTTGGGACGATGAGTGCTAACTCGTCTCAAAAGAGCAATCGAGGAAAGAGGGTCGTGGTCAACGATGTATCTTCTGGACGAGACATGATGGCCCATCAGATAGCCGAGCTTACAGAGCAAATGCGGCTAATGAATGCAAGAGGAGGCCAGTCAGTGCAGACCATGGCGGTAGACACATGCGGGGCATGTGGAGTTCAGGGGCATAGATTCGAGGTGTGTCCAACAGCATTTGACCAAGACTTTGGAGAACAGTATGCAGACGTCAACGCCATCCAAGGATATCAGAACCGACAACCCAACGACCCCTTCTCCAACAAGTACAACTCCGGATGGAAAAACCACCCACACTTCTCGTGGTCTAACAACAACAACACTCTCCAGCCACCTCGTCCAAACTTCATGCAGCAGCAACCCCGTCCCAACTTCATTCATCGTCCGAACTACCAACAACAACAGCAATCGCAACAACAAGCCCAAGGGTCCAGATCGAACTCGTTAAATCAAGATGATAAGTTGGACAAGATCCTTCAGTTCATCACGAACCAAGATGCATCAATTAAGCGTCTTGAGACGCAAGTAGGCCAGCTAGCCACTCGGGTCGGGACCATCGAGACTGAGTTGAATAAAGAGAAATTGCCGAGTCAGCCGGAGCATGCAAATTCGGTAACCGTTATTATGCCCGAAGAGGTGAAAGAAGTAAAAGAGAGCCCGAAGGAGCATGGGAGAACAGAAGAAGCTCCAGTGATACCGCCTACTGAGCCGGCTTTGCACAAGTCTCCGAACCCGTATAGACTGAAGATTCTATTCCCGAGCTGACTTTTGGAGGAGAAGGACTGTAAGCTGGTGCGAGATTTCCATATCATGTTGGCTAAGGCCAATGTTGATTTATCTCCCCCTGACATGATGAAGAAAATCCTGG
>CACSLK010000984.1:25511225-25524306 GCA_902706635.1 Striga hermonthica
ACAAGATAAGCACAAACTAATCTCTAACACACGTCGACGAGCTACAAGAATCGAACATTCCTCCGATCAACAAGCAAAACCACATTCACCTTGAAACACATCATAAGCAAAAGAGGGCAAATACGAAATAATGAGGATTAAAGCTAATTACCCACTCTCCTAATGCATGCGTGAAAACACCGGATGGAAAAGTTCGAAACTTGAAATAAAATGATGTCGCCGGAAACTTGCCGGAAAATATGAATAATAGAGCTCCTAACCCAAGCATAAACAAAGAAAAAAGAGAAATAAAGAGGACTTTCCCAACTTAAAAGTTGGGAAATGAGAGTTTTCCTCCAAAAATACAAAGCAACAAGTCTATATATAGCTACACCACAAAACACACACTAAAACACGCACATTTAGTAGGACACTCTCGAGCTCGCCGGGACTTCCGCGGGCACGCGACATAGGCGCTGGGACACTCTCGAGCTCGCGGAATGGGCCTCGAGGTCGCGGGCATGCGCTGGAAGGCACTCTCGAGGTCGCGGGTTCTTCCTCAAGGTCGCGGGCATGCGCTGGGTACACTCTCGAGCTCGCGGATTTTGCCTCGAGGTCGCGGCATGTAGTGGAAGGCACTCTCGAGGTCGCGGGTTCTTCCTCGAGCTCGCGGGCTGGGCGACATGACTTGTGCTGGGGCGCACGCGGGCACGGGCATGCTGTGCGCGGGCAAGGGCTCGGTCATGGCCCGTTGATGCTCAATTCGCCGTAACTTCTCGCACACATATCCGATTGACTTGAAACTTTGACCCACGCTTCCCAAATCTCGTTCTCCTTGTCTTGGAGTGCTCATATTTATATTTCCGCGTAATTAATATATGTTCTCGGGAACGATTCGAAAATGGCCCGTGTGGCTCGAACATGGTTCGAACGACTCGAAAATGTCTTGGAAATGGCTCGTCTTCCCAAGATCGAATAATGTGGACCTAAACAACACCAAAAAGACAAGAAAAATACGCCGAACCACAAAAACACAATACGAGAATAAAAATGCACGAAACACGATAAAATGGACCGGTTGACACTAAAACGAACCTAAAAACACTAAACTCAAGCACATAAAACACACGAAAATAAGCACAAAAACACAATAAACAATTTGTCGGCTCAATGGTTTTGAATTGGCAGAAAATCAAAGTACACAAAATGTAAAGAAGACAACAAAAATATCCTCTAACCAACTAAAGTTGGGAAACGATCTCAACCATACACGTGGTCGTGATCTCAACAGTTCACAAGCAACAACGTAAAACCAAAACACATTTACATAAGTAAACCGAGTATATTACAATAGAAAAGACAAAACATAAAGAAAACATAAAATGAAATATAGAAACGGGTGCATGAGTCCATGAACATGTGTGCTGCAACATGAAGAACTTCTACACCCACTCTTCAAGCCGGACTTAGAGCCAAAGAGGCCAAGCCGAGCTTGCACAACAACCAACAAAACTGGGGACCAGGTAGAAGCTTAGTGAAGATTTCGGCTAACTGAAGTTTGGTAGAAACATGAAGAAGAGTGAATCTTTCTTTACATTTGTCACGGACAATGTGGCAATCAATGTCGAGGTGTTTGGTGCGCTCATAAAAAAAGGGTAGATGAGATGTGAATAGCTGCTTGATTATCACGAAAGAAAAAAAAAAGAGAGAGAATAGGCGGAGGCACAACAATGTGAAACACAGAGCAGACATAAGATATACATTGAAGTTCATGAATTGTGCTTCTTAAGGAGCGATATTCAGCCTCGGACGTGTACTAGAAGTCATGCATTGTTTCTTGCTCTTCCAAGAGATGAGAAAAGTGCCAACGAACACACAATAACCAGTACTTGATCTACGAGTGTCCTTACAAGCTACCCAATCTGCATCTGCATAAGCCAAGAGAGTAAACGAAGAGGCAGACGAATAAAACAGACCCATATAAGGAGAACCATTGAGGAATCTTAGGACATGTAAGGCAGCTCTCCAATGATCAGTGCAAGGATGATAAACAAATTGACTCAGTTGTTGAATTGAGTATGTAAGATCATGCCTAGTAATGTTTAAATACAACAAATGACCAATTAACCTTATATATTTCTCAGTATCTTCAATAGGAACACCCTGATTAGCTGTGAGAGAGAGAGAGAGAGAGAGAGATAGAGAGAGAGACCATGTGGTAATGGAGTTGAGACAAGTTTACAAAAATCCATGTGAGTAGCAGCAAGTAGATCTTTGAGATATTTCTACTGACTGAGAAATCTCCATTCAGAACTCCTTGAAATCTCAATCCATAAGAAATATCTTGTTGCTCCTAAGTCTTTGATAGTGAAAAGATCTTGTAAATAGGGACGAGGTGGTCGAAAAGGTTGATCTCTGAAGAGAGCTCGAACATTGTGGTTGAAAAACAACAGACGTGAGTTTAATTTTTCAAATTCAAGATTTCGGGGAGGGGTCGAGAAAATCTATCAAGGTATGATGAAAGTCCAAATAAGCAGATCGAGAGATATGAAATGAAGATTAACACTGCAAAATAAGGAGCAAAGGAATTTACTATAGGAATCAAGGTTCGACCTGAAAGTGGCGTCAGGTCATTCGACATTCAACCTCACTAGTGGGTCATTTGGTTTTCAACCTTAGTCATTCGGTTTTCGACCTTAGTGGCAGGTCATATGGTATTCGACCTCATCGGCAGGTCATTCAGTTTTCGACCTCAGTGGAAAGTTGTTCAGTTCTCGACCTCAGTGGCAGACCATTCAATTCTCAACCTCATCAACAGTCATTCGATTTTCGACCTTAGTGGCAGATCATTGGGTTTTCGACCTCAGTGGCAGATCATTTAGTTATGGACCTCAGTGGTAGGTCATTCAGTTCTCTACTTCATCGGCGGTCATTCAATTTTTTTACCCCAGTGGCAGGTCATTCGATTTTCGACCATAGCGGCAGAAGATTTGGTTTTCGACCTTAATGATACGTCATTCAGTATTTGACCTCATCGTTAGGTCGTTCAGTTTTCAATCTCAGTGAAAGGTCATTCTATTCTCTACCTCATTGACAGTCATTTAATTTTCGACCTCAGTTGAAGGTCATTCAATTTTCGAACTCATCGACAGTCATTCAATTTTCGACCTCAGTGCAAGGTCATTCAGTTTTCAACCTCAATGGTAGGTCATTCGGTTCTCTACCTCTACGACAAGTCATTCGATTCTCTACCTCAATGGCAGGTCATCCGGTTCTCTACTTCATTCGCAGTCATTCGGTTTTCAACCTCAGTGGTAGGTCATTCGATTCTCGGCCTCGGTGGTAGGTCTGTCGGTTCTCTACCTCATCGGCAGCCATTTGGTTTTCAACCTCAGTGCTAGGTAATTCGGCTTTCGACCTCATTGAAAGGTCATTCGATTTTAGACCTTGTCAGCGGGTCATTCAGTTTTTGACCTCATCGGCAGGTCATTAGATTTTCGACCTCAATAGAAGGTCATTCGATTTTCGACCTCAGTGAAAGGTCATTCAGTTTCCGACCTAAGTGGCAGATGATATAATTTTCGACCCCATTGGCAGGTTATTCGGTATTCGACCTCAGTGAAAGGTCATTCGATATTCGACTTTAGTAGAAGGTCATTCCGTTTTTGGCCTCATCTGCAGGTCGGTTTTCGACTTCAGTGGTAGGCCATTCAATTCTCGAGCTTATTGAAAGGTCATTCGGTTTTTGACCTCAGTGGTAGTTCTTGCAGGTACGAAAGACGTTTGAGTTGAAGAAGCCTGGGTGAAGTCCATTTCACCAACACGCATGCACATACTCAATTAATTCAGAAGAATAAAGTTGTCTTGCTACAAAAGAAATAGCGAAACACACTCTTGATTAAATACCAAGCACAGAAGAGTCACAAAATGACACACAAGACAATTTGTCACAACCAAAAGAGCCATTTTTATGCAAAATCTCAAGACTCCTAGAACTTATGTGACCTAAACGCTCATGCCATAAATCGGTTTTGTCACCAGACATCATTATCAGGGTTTTGCATACAAGATTCAGCAACACAAACATATAAGTTCAGCTTTTTAATAGCTTTGAAGATCACCAAAGAACTCTTTAAAATTTTCATAGAACCATCTCCCCATTTACCCTCTAAACCATCATCTTCTAAATCAGCACATGATATCAAGTTATGACACAAATCATGGGCAGACCTCACATCCTTCAACGTTAACACATAACCAAAATCAAATCTCAAGCAAATATCACAAAGACCAACAACTTCACATGATTTCACATTAGCCACTAAATCAAATCCATGTTTCACCTCTTTGTAGTTCGAAAACAATTGTTTGAAATGCGACATATGAGATGAGCATGCAGAATCAACAAGCCATTCATTTTCACAAAGACAATGAGAATGCACAAGATTCACATCATCATGCATTTCAGTCACATAATACACATCACCAAGGTTTTCACTACTAGATGTCATATCTGCATGATCATTATGCTGGTTTTTCTTGGGATTAGGGCAGTACTTCATGTAATAACCAATTTCACCACAATTATACACTTACAGTTTTTTAGTCTAGACTTCGACCTACTTATCCACGTATCTTTCTTTTTGCCAAAATTTTGATTTGCTGTAAGTTTTTCATTTTGAAAACGATTTTGAGGCCTTCTTCACACAAAATTAACCTCACCGATATTTTCATTACCCCTTTTAGTTTTTGAGTCCAGTTCTTTGCTTCTCAAACCATTCACAACCATTTCAAGATTCACATTATATGTACTATACTTAGTTGTATATTTCTCATCACTATAAGAATCAGGTATAACATACAAGAGCACAATAGAGGTATAATCATCAATATGCTTATCACAAGTTTGCTTAATTCCTGAACTAGTTTGCTAAACATTCAAATTATCATATATATCTTTGGAAAATTCATGTTTGAACCGAAAAACTTTTATAAGTAAAAATAACTTGTTAGGAAAGGAGGTTTCAGTGTAAAGTTCCTTAAATTTTTCCCAAAGTTCTTTCGCAGAGTATAGTTTACCAACTTTTCTTAACAGAGAGTCAGATAAATTCAATATAATAAAAAATAAGCAAACTCATCAATTTTGTCTTTTTTCTCGACCGTCACATTCGCAGCATAAAAAATATCAAAAGCTTTAGACACTTTTTGTTGTACAAGAATACATTTCATTTTCTGCTGCCAAATGGCAAAATTAGATTTTCCATTAAACGCGACTAAGATAAAAACTGACATGGAGCCCAATTTCAAAAAACGACACATGTTTTTGGACAGAAAGTCACACAGATTTTTTCACAAAAAATTATCACGAAGCAATTTTCACATAAAAATTATCACAACGAAGAAAATTTCACACAGAAATTATGCCAATGGCCAAAGTATCACACAAAAATGAACCCAAAGCAAATTACACAAAGAAAATATGCACAGTGGAATATTATTGCGAAAGAAATAAATCGAATAAACATGCACCTGGAGTCTCTAGCGAAAGCGATAACCACATAAAAGCGATAAATCACGTAAATCTCAAAGATTCTAAAGTCTAACAACACGTTCTCAACAAATAATTCCCCAGCAAGGGGCTGCAACTAACCAATATCCCCGGCAAGGAGCTATGCTACGAAAGTAGTAAAAGAGAGGTTAAGCCAATTTACTAGAGCAAGTCCTCTTTATTAGGTGCTCGTCTTACCAATGTGTGGAGCGGAGTGACAGACGGGCGAGAACCAGACATTGATACCACTGTTGGGTATCCGCCCGTCGAAGTCCCGTTTGAAGTTGTGGCACTCTTCAGAGTTACAATGCAACCCGGTAGAGCTCAAACAGCTCTCGTTCGGTCCTGGACAGAACTCGGTCGATCACGAACCGCACCCAATTTGTCCCAAACATGCCCCAATGACTTTGCTTCAAGCTGAAAACAGAATTCAACAATAAATACTCAAATATCAACAATCAAACAACATAGATAAATTGAAAATGCTGAAATTAAATAAAGAGATTAATAAGAACGAATACACCTTTTTATGTCGACAAATTCGGAAGCCACACTTGAAGCGTGGAATTACGAAGGCTCAGGCCTCGTATAATAATACTCACTAGAATCACAAAGAATCTAATCCCGGGCCATGGCCATTCAAACCAGAAACACCTGAATTTCGGTATCAAAAAACTTCTACAAAAGAAAGCCTCGAGTAATCTTACAAATGATACACAACGTACCAAACATTCACGAAGAGAACTTTAGAATAATACACAAAGTATTATTAAAGGAAACTCTATGTTCTTATCACAAACTCCATACTCTCTTTCTAATTATACACACGAGCACACACAATGTACAATTCCTCAATATTATTCTAGGCCTTCACACACACAAGCACACACAACACTTGTTGTACCACAAATACCTGAACCGCTGGACCGCTCCTCTCGAACTGGGTTGCGCCTCCTTGATCGTCGGTACCTGCAAAACACACCGAGGGTGGTCCCAGCCCGAACACTCCGACGCTCAAGTCAGTGATATTCCAGAGAGAAAAAGACAGAGTAACGAGATAATTCGTATGTGTGTGTTGTGTAAATGAATGAACATGTGCCCCTTTTATAGTTAGGGCAACTGAGAATACCTGGCAGGACAAGAAGTCTTCTTCATATGTACCACTTAATTAGGTCAAAAGATACTGAATACTTAGAGTCCTTGAGGTTGTGAACCTCTTTATGACTTGAGAACAAGACTACCTCCGGGCTTTGGTCCCCTCGACAGGACCCTCCGGCCGGGCTACCTAGATGCCGAGGTGCCTAGCTGCTAGAATGCCTAGCTCATCACCCTTAGTATCCAACCTTGCTCATGTCGAGATAATCCTCCGCCTAGCACCCCTTTACTCCAGAGGTACCATGAACCACGCCTAGCTGGTTGGATTAAAACCCAGATCACAATCGGTCCTTCATGAACCGCTACTGATGAAGCACCGTCCCTGATATCCTTTCCCGCGACAGGTGCTTGCAACCATTGCATTAAGGGCGACCTCAAGTCCCTTTGCTCCTCAACCTCTAGCACCTGGTCTAAGGTACTCCTAGTAATATCTATCAGCATCATCGACCGGGATCTGCAATCAACAAATGACGCAGCTATTTTTAAGAGTAGGTCAGCCCTACCATTTTCTCCCCATGGTATCTGTATCAATTCCCAGGTCGCAAATCCTTTTAACATCGCATGTACTTCCACCAGATATCTCTTCATGTGCTCCTCCTTAGCTTTATACTCACCCCTGATCTGTTCGACCATGAGCTAAGAATCTGAGTGAATGATTACCTGTCAGGCTCCTTCCTTCAAAACGAGCTGAATTCCCTTGATAAAAGCTTCGTACTCTGCCTCACTGTTCGACACTCTAAAGGACAGCTTAACCGCAAATTCCAAATGATCTTTTTCTGGTGTAACCACCAAGATGCCGAGACCTGCTCCTCTTGCTGCCGATGAGCCGTCGACATACACCATCCATGGTCTCTTCTCGGCTCCCAACGTGCACTCCTGTATGAAGTCAGCCAACTCCTGAGCTTTAATAGCTTTTCGCACCTCGAAGTCTACATTGTATTCGCCTAGCTCAACTGCCTACTTCACCATCCTCCTCGAGGACGAAAGACGACATAAAGTATCTTTGAGTGGGTAGTAGGTCCACACTATGACCTTATGCGCTCGAAAGTAGGGACGCAATTTTTGGGCTATAGAGATAGCGCCAACGCGGCCTTTTCCACGTCCGAATATCGGCGCTTGGTGCCTTGCAATATCCGACTAGCATAGTATATTGGCTTCTGCTGCCCATGCTCATCTTTTATCAGCACCGAACTAGAGGCTTCGTTTCCTACCAATAGGTATACGATTAATGTGTCTCCTAGCTCCGGTTTTGTAAGTAAGGGAAGCTCAGCCAGATACTCTTTCAACCTCTCGAATGCATGTTTTGCTTGCGACTTCGACTCGAAATGCGACCCCTTCTTCAAGGCCTTAAAGAATGGAAAAAAAATTTCTTCGGATTGAGCTATGAACCTACTCAACCCTGCTAGGCTTCCGGTTAGGATCTGGACCTCCCTCAAATTCCTTGGTGCCTGCATCTCAATCACCACTCGCACCTTTTCTGGGTTGACTTCTATGCCCCTCTCCGTCACCAAGTAACACAAAAACTTCCCCAACTTTACCCTAAACTTACACTTAGTCGGTTTGAGCTTCATGTCATACTGCCGCAAAGTATCGAAGGTCTCGCGTAAGTTTACCACATGGTCATCCGCCTTCCTGCTTTTCACCAACATATCGTCGACATAGACCTCCATATTCCGACCTATCTGCTCTTTGAACATTTTATTCAATAATCATTTATAAGTGGCTCATGCGTTCTTCAATCCGAAAGGCATGACGACATAGCAGTAAGTGCCCTTATATGTCATAAAGCTAACCCTCTTATGGTCTTCCTTGCCGAGAGGTATCTGACTTCAAATGCATGTTGTACTTGCGACGTCGACTCGAAACGCGACCCCTTCTTCAAAGGCCTTAAAGAATGGAAAACTTTTTTTTGCGGATTGAGCTATGAACCTGCTCAACCCTGCTAGGCGTCCAGTTAGGATCTGGACCTCCCTCAAATTCCTTGGTGCATGCATCTCAATCACCACTCGTACCTTTTTTGGGTTAACTTTTATGCCCCTCTCCGTCGCCAGGTAACCTAAAAAATTCCCCGACCTTACCCGAAATTACACTTAGACGGGTTGAGCTTCATGTCATACTGCCACAAAGTATCGAAGGTCCCGCACAAGTCTACCACATGGTCATCTGCCTTCCCGCTTTTCACCAATATATCGTCGACATAGACCTCCATATTCCGACCTATCTGCCCTTTGAACATTTTGTCCACCAATCGTTGATAAGTGGCTCTTGTGTTCTTCAATCCGAAAGGCATGATGATGTAGCAGTAAGTGCCCTTGGATGTCACAAAGCTAACCCTCTTCTGGTCCTTCTCGGCGAGAGGTATCTGGTGGTACCCTTGGGAATCATCCATCATACTCAGCAACTCGCACCCAGCCGTAGAGTCGACGAGCTGGTCGATACGTGGTAAGGGGTAGTGATCCTTAGAGCAGGCCTTGTTGAGTTCCCTTAAGTCTATGCACATCCTCCACTTTCCTTCTCTCTTTCTCACCATAACTGAATTGGGCAGCCATTCCGGGAATTGAATGGGTTGTACATGCCCCGCCTTCAACAGCTTCTCCACCTCTACTTCAATAACCACATCTAGCTCGGCACCAAAGTGCCTCCTCTTCTGTTTCACTAGTCTCATAGTTGGATCAATGTTCAACCTGTGCCCTGCCACCCTGGGATTGATTCATGTGAGGCCGTCGGCTGAAAAGGCGAAGACGTCCACAAATTCTCTCAATAGTGCAATCAACGCGCTTTGAATGTCGACCGCCAAATTATCGACCTACCTTCTTTATCTTTTCCGAATTTCTTTCTATCAATTCAACTTCCATCAGTTCGTCCTAGGAGCTCATCCCCAGCTCTTGTTTCTTCACCCGGTGGAAGCACACATGCAGGTCGTCCTTCTTCCTCTTATGTTGCGCCTCCACCGTCTTCAATGTGACCTCATAACACCGCCGAGATTGCAACTGGTCTCCAGTCACCTCTCCAACCTCATTCTCTACGGGAAACTTGACCTTCATGCAATAAGTCGACACTGCAGCCTGAAATGAGATCAAGCTAAGCCATCCTAGTATGATGTTGTACGCCGAGCTAGCATCTACGACCAGGAAACAGACCATTTTCACTTTCCTTAGAGGTGACCTTCCTAGCGCCACAGTCAAACTAACTTCTCCAACGGGGCGGACTTTGTTGCCACTGAAGCCATAGAGAGCAGTGTGGACCGGCTTGACCTTTACGTCTAACTTTATCTATCGTAAACACTTTAGAAAAATGATATCTGTCGAGCTCCTCGTGCCTATGAGCACCCTCTGCTGATCATAGCTAGCCACTTCTGAGGTGATGACCAGGGCGCCGTTATGTGGGACAACAAGTACCTTCACATCATCAGCTCCAAACTTCATAGTACCCGAGCCCCTCTGCATCTGCACCTCGGACACCTCATTGGCAATACCCTTTTCCCGGCAAGTCCGCTTCTTCTCCCTATGTGAATCTCTATCTGTAGGACCTACCGCGATCATGTGTATTATACCTTTCTTAACTAGTCTATCAGGTTGCTCATCAGTCCTCTTTCGTTTGTCACCTGAATCATGCCCTTCTCGAGGATCCTCCTGGCGCTCTTTATCCTTGATCACGAACTGCTTTAAGTGACCTCTCAGAATTATACAACGAAGCTCATGATCCAATTTATTCTTGAGTCAACCTTCCTAATGGCCACTCAATTTCATCCTTCAACTCTTGGCAAAAATTGCTGGAGTGGCCATAATCGCGGTGGTACCGACAATACCTTTCCTTTGATGCTGAAAATTTCCATGGTAGAGGCAGAGGCTTCGGTTGTGCGAGAAACTTGTCCTCTCCTCACTTTTCCATCATCTCCAGGATCTTCTACTGTGGTGCATTAAGTAGCTTGTAATGTTCGTACCTCGGAACCCTGAACTGATCCCCGACCCTGGACTCCTTAGGGCAAGCTCGTCGATAACCCTGTCGGGTCCTCTCTTGTACCTGCTTAGCCTTTTCTCTTGTCATTCCGGATGAAGTCCACCTCCGATTATTCTATATTCACATATTTGTTGCACCTCTCAAGTCGCTCGTTGAAGGATCTCGCCGACCTCTTTGCCAATGAATACCTACATTTCCTAGGCCTTAATCCCCGCGTAAGACCCCCAACTTTGATCTCTTCTGAGGCAGAGGGAACCTTCACGCACTCCATAGTGTACCGCACTACATATTGCCGCAAGGTCTCCCATTCCTTTTGCTGCATATTAATTAGTGAGAGATACATCATCTCATGCTTCTTAACGCTTGCGAAATGATTCAGAAACAGAGAGCTAAACTTCTCAAAGCTATCGATAGGTCCCACCGGCAGCTGGTGGAACCAATCTTGCGTCAACCCCTTTAACGTCGTCAAGAAGGCTCGACAACTCACAGCATCACTATACCTGTGCAGCATGGCTATGTTCTCAAACGATCTCGAATGCCTAGCTGGGTATGTCGATCCATCATAGGACAAACTCAACTCCCTGAAGTTGCTAGGCAAATCCCCTCCCATGACATCCTCTGCGAAATGGTGTCCTCATGAAACTATAGGTCTCTTACCCTGAACCTGAGCTTGGAGTTCCCACATCTGAGCTGCCAACCTCTTCAAGGTCAACCCATCCGACTGTGTCGTTGTAGACGGGCAAGAGGTCACGAACCTGGTATCATCATCATCGCCTCTCTCCAAACGCTGGTGCTGCTACTGATGCGAGGGGAGCTGTTGTTGAGGTACATGTGGTTGCCTCTTAGAAGCTCTCCTATCCACCTCTTGAGCTCAACCTATCGCCTCAGCAATTATTCTATCCAACTCCGACCTGGTCATCTGAATAATCGGATCCCCCCATGGTGCTGAAGAAACATTGTCCCCCGGAGGGTTTTGTCTTCCAACCACGACCACCTGCCCGTTACCAGCCACGACACCTGCTAATTACCAAAGGAACCATTCTAACCACCAGCACCCCCTAGATCCCAAAACACTCTGATTCACTCCCCCATCAACCGTGGTGTCTACCTTCTTCCCGTTGTCTGTCAAACCACTCGATCCTCTTGGGTTCGTCGAGTGACCCTGAGCCTCTGGTGGTGGTGTCGAGGTAATTTTCGGGGCCAGCAGCGTCTCTTTGGTGGTGACAGGCAGCGCCGACCATCCCGGCAGGGGACCTGTCCCAAAGGCCCTCTGAGTCCACGCCACATCCATCTCCTTCGTTAGGTTCTTCTTCGAGTTATCTCCTGCCATGATCCTTGTCGCTCTTCTTCTTTAGTGATAAAAAAACAGCCTTTAGTACTCCAGTAGAACACTGAGTGTCCCCATAGACGGCGCCAATTTTTTATACCACAAATACTTGAACCGTTGGACCGCTTCTCTCGAATCGGATCGCGCCTCCTTGATCGTCGGTACCTGCAAAACACGCCGGGGGTGGTCCCAACGCGAACATTCCGACGCTCAAGTCAGTGATATTCTAGAGAGAAAACGATAGAGTAACGAGATAGTTCGTATGTGTGTGTTGTGTAAATGAATGAACATATGTCCCTTTTATAGTTGGGGCAACTGAGAACTCCTGGTAGGACAAGAAGTCTTCTTCGTATGTACCACTTACTTAGGTCAAAGGATTCTGAATCCTTAGAGTCCTTGAGTTTGTGAACCTCTTCATGACTTGAGCACAAGACTACCTCCGGGCTTTAGTCCCCTCGACAAGACCCTCCTGCCAGGCAACTTGGGTGCCGAGGTGCCTAGCTACTGGAATGCTAGCTCATCACCCTTAGTATTCCACCTTGCTCATGTCGAGCTAATCCTCCGCCTAGCAGCCCTCCACTCCAGAGGTACCATGAACCACGCCTAGCTGGTTGGACTAAAACCTGGATCACAAACGGTCCTTCATGAACCGCTACTGACGACCACATCAACACTATTGTGTTTATTTCCTCACGCCCTTTTCACATGGTGCACACGCAGAGCACGTGTTCTATTTTATAACACACACTCACAACTCATACTAGGGTTGTAAACGAGCTGAACTATAAAAGATTACATAAAAATGCTCTTTTCGGGCCTTAACGAGTCTTATCGAGTCAAGTCGAGTCGAGCTGAGCTCAGATCGTAACAAAACGAGCTTTAAATGAGCTCGAGCTTGGCTCGTTAAGGCCTCAAACTCCAGTCGAGCTCGACTCGAGCTGAGCCAGACTCGTTTAATTTAACAGCACTATGCACAACACACTCACTAATTTGAAATAAAAAAAATATTGAGAGAAAATTGGTAGAAATTGGTGGAGCTGACCGATTTTTGAGGATATTCAAACTTTGAAAAACACTTATCCTACAAAGGGTTTATGAGTGAAGAGACTTTG
>CACSLK010000984.1:25524406-25534456 GCA_902706635.1 Striga hermonthica
AAAAAAAAAAAAAAAAATTGTACAAAGATTTTGCTATTAAGAGCAACTCCAACCGGTACGCATACGCAATTGCAACGGGAAAATTTGAGAAAAAAATGCTCCAACCGGTGCCGAAACTGCAACGCAAAATGCGTTCTGAACCTTCTCTCTCTTCTCCCAAACGTAAATGTGCGTTAGTACTAATCACATACGCAAAAATTCTTGTGAATTGTGTTTTGACCACAAAAAAATTTGTTATATGTGTTTTGGGCCTTTTGATTATGAATTGTATTTTTTATATTTTATATAATATATCTATGTGCTTTATATTTACAAAATACTATCACTATTTATATTAACAATGATAAAATATATTTATTTACTTTATATTTTAGTCCCTTCATTTAATTTAAATTATATGATAATTAAATTAATGATAATACGTATATATTTATTTAAAATAATAATAATAATGTAAAATAATAAGAAAATTAATTTCATAATGATTAGATAGTATGATATTTAAATAATAAAAATTATATCTATCATTTAATTTTATATATTTCACAATAATAATGTAAATATACATATTATTTATGGTATTTTTAATTAACAATAAAAGAAAACACTGCATTAAATAACAAAAACATTACGAATACATATTGAAATAACACTAGTACATGATAGATCACGGTTTAAGGAAAAACATTTCAATAACTAGTACTGAAATAAAAATACAACATCACACAATACTAAAATAAAAATACATCATAAACCCAACAACTAAAAACAAGCACGAATACTTAGTAATATGGTAAGTTGCCACTGCCTCCTCCAAGATCATTGAAAAATTGGCCAAATGCATTGGTTGGATATAGATCCGGTTGGGCTTGTTGAGCTCTTTTCTCCAAGATTCGTGCTTTTTCAGCTTCAATGTACGCTCGAACTCTAGGATCTTCAATGGAACTAACATTTTGAAACAGAATTTTATTTTCTTCCCTCATTTATTTTAAAAGCGTGGGATCTATTGCGCATCTCCATTTGGTGTTTTATTCGGTCGTTTGCATTTTTCATCTCATCAACAAGCCTTTTGTTTGCTTCCTTCATCGCGTTGATGAGCGATGATGAATCATCATTTACCTTTCTTTTTAGTTTGGCTTTCTTGACCCCGATAGGTCTTTCAGATGGAGAACCAGTAGGAAATTGATTCGAGTTGCTTAAATTTATAGAAAATGAAGAAATACCTGCAGATTCTTGTCGGACAGACTCGGGAGTTGGATTTTCTGACTCCGAAGATGGATAACAACCAGATTGTTTTTTCTTGCACCTCGAAGCTCCATCTTTAAATTTTCAAAGTTTTTGATAATATCCAAAACATGATCATATTTCCATCCGGATTTGAATTTGGAATCTTCCTTGAACGAAACTTTTGCTTTGACCATCTACAATTTTTCATAAACAATTAATCATAGCTAATATAAATAACAAATTTAATAAATAAAAAATACAATAAGATTTGAGTACTCACTGTATCTTCATTTGATGCACCATTCTGATGCATATCTTCTACAGCTTTTATGCATGCATGGAGTCTCTTGGCTGCCTTTTCAATTGTTTGAATCCGTGCTTGCATAGATCTTTTGCTACGAACCTCCCAATGCTCAAGCCGTCTTTCATTGAAAGCATTTTCTACATGGGACCAAAATCGATCATATGATTGGTATACCCAAATTATTGGGTCCTGAGAAATATCCATATAAACTTGACATAAAAGAACATCTTCATCATGGTTGTAGGAAGATGAACGGATCGACATTCTTACAAGAAGTTGGTTTTGATAAAGCTTTAGTGTATAGAATATAAATATGAGGGTGTTGTCAATACAATATCATAGCTTCTTTTATAGTGAAAGACCCTCTCCCCTTTCCATGGTTTATTCCGAAATGACCACTCTCTGCAAAAGCCCTCACATCTCTAAATGCTTTGACCAAAAAATGATCACTCTCTGCAATGTTGATCACGCTTATCCATGTTCTGACCCGAAAATGACATATCACTGCAATGTCCCCCACCACTCTTAATGCTTTGACCATAAAAAGACAACTCTCTGCAAAGTTGATCACGCTTATCCATGTTCTGACCCGAAAATGACATATCAATGCAATGTCCCCCACCTCTCTTAATGCTTTGACCATAAAAAGATAACTCTCTGCAAAGTTGATCACGCTTATCCATGTTCTAACCCAAAAATGACATATCAATGCAATGTCCCCCACCTCTCTTAATGCTTTGACCAGAAAAAGATAACTCTCTACAAAGTTGATCATGCTTATCCATGTTCTGACCCAAAAATGACATATCACCGCAATGTCCCCCACCTCTCTTAATGCTTTGACCAGAAAAAGACAACTCTCTGCAAAGTTGATCACGCTTATCCATGTTCTTACCCGAAAATGACATATCACTGCAATGTCCCCCACCTCTCTCAATGCTTTGACCAGAAAATGACTTCTCTCTGCAAAGTTGATCACGCTTATCCATGTTCTGACCCGAAAATGACATATCACTGCAATGTCCCCCATCTCTCTTAATGCTTTCACCAAAAAATACGACTCTCTGCAAAGTTGATCACGCTTATCCATATTCTGACCCAAAAATGACATATCACTGCAATGTCCCCCACCTCTCTCAATGCTTTGACCAGAAAATGACTTCTCTCTGCAAAATTGATCACGCTTATCCATGTTCTGACCCGAAAATGACATATCACTGCAATGTCCCCCACCTCTCTCAATGCTTTGACCAGAAAATGACTTCTCTCTGCAAAGTTGATCACGCTTATCCATGTTCTGACCCGAAAATGACATATCACTGCATTGTCCCCACCTCTCTCAATGCTTTGACCAGACAATGACTTCTCTCTGCAAAGTTGATCACACTTATCCATGTTCTGACCCGAAAATGACATATCACTGCAATGTCTCCCACCTCTCTTAATGCTTTCACCAGAAAAAGACAACTCTCTACAAAGTTGATCACGCTTATTCACACCTTTCAAATTCACTACTATAAGAATATAACATATAATAAATCCTTTACACACTTGAATCTCTTCAAACATCTTATCATATTTCTCTATCCCACATTTCTACAATGAATTTTAATTTTGGCAATTCATCATCTTCTTCATCTGATTATGAAGATGATCATATGCTAATTATGAATGCTCTTCGTAAAAACAAGCAGTGATTGCCCAAGCTATTGCTAATAACAACATCATCATTCAACATCTTATCAATCAACAAAACCAAGAAGCCTCCCATGGAGGTTCTATTCCTGGGCATATTTTTATCAATCGTGATCGAGAGGCTGCTGATCGTAGGTTGTACAATGATTATTTCTCAGAAAATCCATTGTATAACGAGACCATGCTCCGTAGAAGATACAGAATGTCTCGCTCGTTGTTCTTTCGAATTGTCGACGCAGTCAAAGATCATGATCATTACTTTCAACAGCGAGTGGATCGAGCTGGCAGATTTGGATTATCTCCAATACAAAAAATAACTGTTGTCTTTCGTATGTTGGCATACGGTGTTCCAGCAGATGCTACAGACGAGTATGTTAAAATTGGTGAGTCCACTGCAATTGAAAGTATGAAAAAATTTTGTAGATCGATAGTTGAGGTATTTGGCGAGCGATATCTGCGGAGGCCCACATCTGATGATATTTCCAGACTTCTATACATTGGCCAGCAACGTGGTTTTCCAGGAATGTTGGGGAGTTTAGATTGCATGCATTGGAGGTGTAAAAATTGCCCTACAGCGTGGGCTGACCAATGTGCTGGTCGTAGTGGAAAACCTACAATTATTCTTGAAGCTATAGCAAATTATGATCTATGGATATGGCATGCTTATTTTGGTTTGCCGGGCTCCAACAACGACATCAACATTCTAGAATCATCTCATCTTTTCTCGGATCTAACCCAAGGTATTGCTCCTCCAGCTCATTATGTAATTCAAGGAAAAGAATACAACATGAGTTATTATTTTAGCTGATAACATATATCTTAAATGGTCTACCATTGTGCAAACAATTCATGAGCCATGTGGTCCTAAGAAAAAATATTTTGCAATGAAACAAGAAGCATGCAGAAAAGTCGTTGAACGTGAGTTTGGAGTTCTTCAATCACGTTTTGGCATTGTAGCAGGACCAATACGTTATTGGCGAAAAGAAGTGCTACATGATATTATAACCACATGTATAATTTTGCATAACATGATTGTCGAGGATGAACGTGCCCTAAGTGCACCAATAGAAACTGAAATGGTAACGCCGCTGCCGGAGGTCGAACTGGCAGTAGATGAAAGTACTCAATTTCAAGAATTTATATCTCGGTACAAAAAAATTAGGAATAGAGATGAGCATATAGCACTTCGGAATGCACTAATTGATCATTTGTGGGAAGAATTCACCAACTCCGAGACTTAAAAGACTATCTATTTTTACGTTATTGTTGTAATTTTTTATTTTATCTCATGTGTTGTAATTTTTAAATTTTTATCTTGTGCGTTGTAATTTTTAATTTTATCTTATGCGTTGTATTTTTTTTTATCTTGTGTGTTGTAATTTTAAATTTTTCATCTAGTGAATTGCAATTTTTTATTTTATTTGTGTGCTGAAATTTTAATTTTTAATGAATACTTATTTCTCCGATTTTATTATGTATAGTTAATTTTAATTACATAAAGTCCAAATTGAATTTAAAATAATTGTGTGGTTTAATTTGTAAATTTGTAAAATATGTGGGTAGTATTGAAAAGTTATAAAAGTTGGTGTAAAAGAGAATATTTTGAGAATATTCTTTTGGGTTTGAGAATGAGTTTTTCTGTTGGAGATGAATTACTGCAAAATGAGACAATTACTGCAAAATGGATTTGAGTATGGGTTTTTCGGTTGGAGATGGTCTAAGGAGATAGGCCGGTGAATCGGGCCCGTAAAAGAGTTTTTTCTTGAGCCAACCACAAAGTTCATTTGGTAAACAAAAAAAATAACAGTCTTTTATACGTTTGGTTTGAATATATAACAAACTAGTACGTATTCGTGCGATGCACGGGACAGAGATATTAAATGAGTTATTTTCACAGCCTTGTCCGTTTAAGTCAAAAGAGTAATAAGGTTATTATCTATTTTCTACCTCTTTTAATCAACATTAATGTTGATACAAAACGAAATTGTATCAACATCTGATATGTGTGCATATTGAATTTGTGTGCTTTTTTTTGGTATAATTAGATAAAGGAATTTGAAGAAAATCGAAGAAGAAGAGGGTGGAAGAAGCCTCACCGCCTTTCTCTGTTTCTCGGATAAGGAAAATAAAAGAAAAAGGCACCATCTTTTAAAACCAACGTTCTTTTTTTAGTCAGAACATTAAATATGAGCATATTAGAGCTAGCTTGTAAAAATAATTATTATATTATCTCACTAAAATATTTATACTAATAAAAAATTAATTTTAGCATATAAATTCATCCATTGATCTAAGAGAAAGTAACAGTTTTACTTATTCTTGTTCACCATATAATATTTAATTATTATTTTATTACATAATAAAAGGGAATACTGTTAAATAGTGTAGTAGAATTTTTATAAAATTATATGATTTTTTTTTTTTTTTTTACAATATGGATTTAATATCTTTTTATGATTTGATAATATGACTATAATATATTCTTAATGATATAATATGATATGGGATATTATCTTATATATGTACACCCGACCGGTCCGTTGGGGCGAGAGGGCGAATCGGGTGGACCGGATCAAAGAGGATAAACGCTTGGTTACCAAGGCCCTGAGGTCGAGGATGAGTAGATCAAAAGGGACTCAACAAACCCCCACATACCAAAGATCCGGTCGATAGACAGTAGAAGGGAGTCGCCTAGGTGTGGTCGAAGACCGGTGTTGATAGAATGACTCAGCATCCCATCAGATATGGTCGAAGCTAGGAACCTCCAAAAGAATCTCAAGCACATGGGTAGAGGACATGTGGTGCACAATGAGTACTCCAGGGCGATAACGACCTTTGACATTCTCTGACACATCCTGACGCGTGTTCTGACACCGAGATAGTGGAGGCGCGCGACTGTACGATCGGGCAGCGGGAATGGCCAGCTCACCATGCTCGGGCAGTCGTTCGGGCAGGTAACTCGCCCCTATAAATAGGGGCGAGATCTCTAGTTCTAGAAAACAATCTCTCATACTTTTACATACTTACACATATATATTCATCTTCTCAAGGTTGACTTGAGCTTGGAGACTTTTCACCGGAAAACCCCTCCGGTGTGAGAGTTCTATTGCAGGTTTCGGCGTTCACCGGCGAGGAAGGCGAGCTCCAAGCGCTTCTCAGTCGGTTGGGTGTTACACTTGTATTATAATAATATGAAATACGGATTTACATAATAATATAGATTTATTCCTTAATGTTAAGATATTGAATTATGAAATATATGATTCACTAATTTGTAATCTGTCTCTTTTTATATTGAAAATATTCATGTGATTAAATAGAGATAACAATTATCTATAAATTCATTCATTTAAGGGATACTTTTAAAGTGGTCAAAGTGTTGAATGCATTCCGATTTCCTTATAACTAAAATGAAAAGAGATTTTGAATTTCAAATTTTCATTTCAAAATCACATGTAAACTTGGATGCAAATTTTATTAAAAATGAATTCAACAAAGCCCATAATTTTAGGGCATTTAATGCTACCCTATTTTATAATTCAAAAAATCTAAATTCTAAATATGGTGTGTAATTAATTATGAGTTGACTTTTCTTCCTACTAATTCTAGTAAATGTGATGGTTTTTATATAAGTATAAATAATATAATTTTTTTAAAAATTATATAACATATAATATAGTTTTTGGTTTGACATTCATATTGAATATATAACAAATAATATAATTTTTTAAAAAACATTTAAAAATTCTAATATAAAAACTTATATTTTTTTATTAAAATAACTCTTTTAATGTATAATTTTTTTAATACCACTAGTTTAATATTATATTGTTTCTGTAATAAATAGAAACTAGTATTCGACCCTGTGCATTTGCACAGATGTAAATAAAGTATTGTGAGTTATTTTATGCATATAATGATTAATTATTTTTCTTTCACTTTTTTGCATGCCAAATTTACAAATAAAGAAGTTGGAATATTTATTTTTTTTTTAAAAAAAAATTGCGTTTATCTGATTGATGTAATGTATATTTTGGTACATTTTTTTTTTGAATTATTTATCATTTATTTAGGAATTTCAAATACGTTTTTAATTTTAAAAAAATAATAATTTAAATGTAACCACAATAATAACATCTAATCACATTGTACGATCAACACATTATATGGTCAGCTGTCACTAATAAAAAGCTTAAAATGATTTTTGTAATTTTGATGTGATTAGTATTGATTATTTAATAATTAAATGAAAGATTAAATACATAAAAAAGTAACGGTTTTTGAAAGGAAAAATATTAAATTGCCACATAGGTAAAATTAATTAGGTTTTATTAAATGCTATTAGCTAGTAATTATATATATATATAGATGACACTGCGTGCTCCCCACACGCTGAGTTAGGAGTCGGCCAATCCAAAAAGGCGGATGTCGACATAATGAATATCCAGAGAAAGAATTACGAAATAATGCATCAATCAGTGACCTCTCTAAATATTAATTTCCTCGGCAAAATACACACAATTTCTCTGCAACTCCCATTTTCTTTGTGGCCAGACAGAAGAAAGAAGTTTCACCTCGTCGTAACTTCGCCGGCGGGGGATCCGTTTTTCTTCCGAGGTATGATGAACACCGCCATCTCGTCGCTTTTTCTTTTAATTTGTGTGATTTTATCGTAAATAAGATGGATCTGTTTTTTTTTTTCCTTGAAAAACTTGTTGAAGTATAGAGATTGGCCATCCATGGCTTCGAAGCGGATCTTGAAGGAGCTGAAGGATCTTCAGAGGGATCCTCCTACATCTTGCAGCGCGGGTATATTACTGTTTTTTCATCATAAAATTGATATTAGAAACTCCGGAAACAAAAAATTGATTCCGATTTGTTTAGTTAATTGTTGAACTGATTGCGTATTGGGTTTAGATCTTATGGAAAAAGGCTGTCTAATCTGAGTTCGTTACTTTTTAATTAAAAAAAAAACTAATATGTCAGAAAGGAAGCTGATCGAATTCTTGTCTGGGCTTTTGCAATTTACAGTAAGAATCTTTTGCAATTCCTGTCTCATGCGTAGGTTGGATCCTCTGTTGCCATTCTTGTTTCGACAAACAGTTCTGGGCTCGCATTCGGATATTAATGATATAGTCTTGACTTGTACTTGTGTCGTGCTAGCGTGCCACATAAGACATTGAGCTCAGATTAGCTATATCATTACAGTTAAGGATTGTGGTTTGTTAATAAGTTGTAATCTCTGACCGCTTCTATTCTTGGTTGTTTGCTTGTTTTCTTGATGAGAGTGCATTACTTTACAGTTAGTTATGAAAAAGATTAAAAGAATCTGTGACAATCATTTTGTGATGCAGGTCCTGTAGCTGAGGACATGTTCCACTGGCAAGCAACAATCATGGGTCCCCCAGATAGTCCATATGCCGGCGGTGTTTTCCTTGTTGCCATTCATTTTCCTCCTGACTATCCTTTCAAGCCTCCTAAGGTATGCCATTTGCCACGACCAGTGGCTTGTAACTTTACGGTGTAGGTAATTCAAAAGATGTTCTTGAGATTTAGGCAAACTACTAAATAAAAATTATGGATTCCGTGTGATGCTTGTTCAATATCATGAATTAGTCACCGAGGAGAAAGGGGGCAGGGATGCTCTTACTGTAAATGCTAAAGTCAATGTTATGAATGTAGTGTAGTGCCTGATGGGTCGTTATATTGTTGGACGATAACTAAAAATTTCAGCAACGACGTTAGTTTGCTGAAGTATGTAAGTTGTAATTGGCTTGTAACTAATTCTCATAATTATAATTCTCAGGATTTTTCTATTTTAAACTGTAATCAGAATCAGAATCTGTATAAATAATCATGAGTTCTTCAGGTTGCTTTCAGGACAAAAGTTTTCCACCCAAATATTAACAGCAATGGAAGTATATGCCTTGACATATTGAAGGAACAGTGGAGCCCTGCACTGACTATTTCCAAGGTTCATTCCTCTTTTAGCCATAGTAACAAAAATCTTCAAGTTTTCAACAAGTCAAATTTAATATGATGTTTTCAAGACATTATAATTCAATGTATACCGTAAATTGGTGGCGCGTCTTTTCAAACTCTTTTTGTTGATAGAGTGATTTGTCAGAATTTCTCCACTATTTTAATTAAAACAAAATTACCTATAATTTTGTGTATATTGTTGGTAATAACAGAATTCTTTGGAGTTGTCTATCTTGAGTTCGTCCAGGAATATAATGCTCCATAATATAATGATACATTTATATTGATAGATTTCTGAATAAATAGGGTACAATATCATGCAGTCAAGTTTTGTTATGTTACTGAGAATGTGCCCAAACAGTCCCTGATACCTGAATTATGAGTTCTGAAGTCTAACTGAACTCCTTATTCAACTGGCGTCACACTTTGATGTATAGTCTGTATAAAAAATGGATCCTTTCATGTCAATTTATTGATGTCGAATTATACACGGTAACTTCTTCCAAATCCTATTTTCCCAGGTGTTGCTTTCTATATGTTCTTTACTGACGGACCCGAACCCTGACGACCCATTGGTGCCTGAGATTGCACATATGTACAAAACCGACCGGTCCAAGTATGAGACTACTGCAAGAAGCTGGACTCAAAAGTATGCTATGGGCTAATCTTGGTTTAGTCTCGTAAGAAGGTTATGGGACCGTTGGTATTCTTATGCTATATCCGCAATAGGGTCGCATTTTATGCAAGAAAAGGTCTTAACCTGTTTGTGGAAGTCTTTAATCTGAGACAAAAATAGAGGGTGAAAGGTTATCTTGTGTTATGACTCCTATAATGTTCGGAGT
>CACSLK010000984.1:25552842-25570413 GCA_902706635.1 Striga hermonthica
ATGTCGGGGTCGACCCTGGCTGTTAAATCACATATAATGCTGCCAAACCAACCTCGAATAACAAGCTCCAAATTACTATAAATTGCAACATTTTTATTCTTATACGAGGATCATTTTTGGGACACATTTAATACGCACGCAAAACAGCTCGGTTCGACATAAAATCGACCTCTTGTATAAAAAACCCGACTACATAATAATAAAGTCCAGTTAATTTGTAGCTTTCTATCTACTTAATCCCTGTATTATCGTTGTTAAATTTTATATAACAACAATTATTATAAGGTTTTTTTTTTTTTTATCAATAGGAATATTACTTGGAAAGAAAGAGATAAGGATGAAATTTGTATCTTGGGATCGAGGAGAATTTTTTTTGGGGCAAGAAGTGCAGCAGGCGTGCATTTGATATTAGTGGAGAACAACAATATATATTGATTTTTCTTGGGCAATTAGCAAGCAAGAAAGAAAAGAGTCATGCTCATGATTTATTTGGAAATCTATAATAATTGAAAGAGGTTGTTAGATGTATTAAAATTAGAAAGTTTTTATTGGTCAAATTTGATTAACTTTTACAAAAATAGTAATTGTATTATAATTTAATGCAAAATGTGTTTTTTGTTTCCTGATTTTATGTAAAACGGAAATCTTAATGTATTTGAAAGACATTTTTTTTTATTACCTTACGGATCAAACTTTTTTACCAATAAAATTTAAAAACCAATTAGACTATTTATGTTATTCTATTAATGATCTGGTCAGAATTTTATGTCGAACTAAAAAAGAGTTATGACTTTTTTTTTGCTTGAATTACTTTTAATAATCAATTTATAATATGTTATATTAAAAAGCTACTAGAATAACATTGTCCATAAAATTGGGCAGATTTTCATATCTTAAGAGTACATATAAATATGAAGAATTCGTACAAATCTTGGAATCATTTGAGCTTTACCAACTAAAAAAGATTGATAACTTATTAAGATTTAAAGCTATATTCCTTTTCAAACAATTGATTTATAAATATTCATTTACAATAATGTTTAAAACAACATTTATAAATATTTATTTACTCAGTTTTAATTCACAACAGTAATAATAATGTGTATATTCTAAACGTTTGCAAAATACGTGTCAAAATTTTATTCGAACTCACAAAGATTTATGGTTTTTTTAGTATTTTTATTAATCAATTTAAAACTAAAACTACTAGAAAACTATTGTCTGTAGAATTGGCCAAAGTTCCATATCTTTAGTACATATCACTACAAAGAATTTGTAGACCTCTTATAAATATATATAAATTGTTCGATCACCTCAGAACTTTTGTTGTATGACCCGACATCTTCTCCGAATATCTTGGTGGGCGATGAAATCGGAGATGTCTCTACTAGGATTACTTGGAGAAGAAAAAGAGAACGCAAGAGAGAGAAGAGCACAAAGAGGGCAGCGTGCGTGTTCCCAATCGTGACCCACTTTAATAATATTTGTATCCTAATCCCAAGAGATGTGATGTAATTATAGGCTACAACAGGGATCTGAAGGAGGTATTAAATTGGACTTCTCCTATTAGGATTAGACTATACCCCAAGCCTACCAAACCCAAATAGGAATAATACATACATTCCAATAAAGTAGTATTATTGAATAAACTCCCAATTTAATTCCCGAATTATATTCGAGGCTCCAATAATAATTACTCGATTTATCTCCCCGTGTTTAAGATATAATGTCCATCAATTAATTTAATTACTGACAATTAAATTAATCGACATCTTTAACTGAGACTAATACCACTCATACCATTACTATTATGTAAGAGTAAATTCCATAGGTCAGATTTAACATAATAATCCTTCATGAGCTCATATCACGAACATTATTAAACTATCATACACAGTGGCCGTAAATATTTTAACAGCACATCGTACATACAATAATAGTACCCAAAACAATATGTATATTGATCCAGTAAATTGAATCCCACCCAAGTGAATTAAAGTAATATTTACTGCATGTACATGCCTCTTTATATCTTACGGGTTAAGAGTACGCAGTAATTAACCGAGGCCTAGTTCGTTTACAACGATCAGTATATAACGAACTTATCCTCTCTGGGATCCTTTCAATACACAGAGTGTACTAGTGTAACTAATCAGTCAAGACCAACTGTATGGTTGACACTACAACCGTTCTGATGGTTTGTTCATTTCCATCTAGGTTGTGAACCTACTATTCTTATTTTGCAAGTCACCGATAGAATGATCTTCTGTTCACCCGATAATGAACTATTTTATCTAAATGCAAAATAACATAACATAGACTTGTTTAATTAAACATAATTCTCATTCAAACAGGTTCAGTGTAAATACATCGAAAGCCAAGCTTTCAGTAAATACACCAACACTATCCTGCTGGAACTGAATCACATAACCACATCATGCTGATAAAATTTGTCATACCACATAACACTTTCCCCAAAGTTGGCACGACATGAAGGAGGCGGCTGGTCAAACTTTAGAACCTTTCGAAAAATTTCCAATTTTTTTTCTAACTGTAAAAATTTCTTACCTTGAAAAAAATTTCATGTAAAATGAACCGTAGACCTGCTTTGATACCACGCTGTAACGCCACTTGCTTATTTAAAGAAAAGACATTATTTTTCTAAAAATATCTTGAATTTTTAAAAAATCATTTTCCAAAAACTACTCTTTAGGCATTACTCAAAAGCTCTTTTCTTTCAATCATTCGAAACATAACCAAAACATTCGAAAGCAACCACAGCTTCGGTTATCCAAACATAGTTCGAAATAGTTCAACGTCTAAAACATTCAAACCACAATGGTTTTCAATAAATAGTTTACGGGAACATAAATGCATAAGTAAGTTATGACCACATCTGTCCTCTCGCGTCTGCCGTCAGCTGCTTAACCTAAAAAACAATGGGGTGAGCACATCCTCTAGGCTCAGTGGTAAAATTCATACTATGCACCAATTCAACATAATCACAGATAGAATATAATCATGTGAACATGGAAAGTTTACTGTCTCACTGCATATAGTACCCGACCTAGGGACTCTTATTTCAAGACGTCATGGTAAACAGGTTCAATCCTCCTGGTAGACTAGTGAGTCTTATTTCAAGCCTCCATAATATATTCGGCTTTTGACTATTATACACCGTTAACCTAAGTTAACGAATTGTTGGCCTGGTTACACTACAAGTTCCATCGGCATCGACCGGTCCCGTTAGTAAGTAACTAGGCATCAACCTCTTCTAATACTTTGTCAGCATAAACTGATACCACTAGTAGGAAAACTGCTTACTTAGCCCACCGACCCACAATCATATGCAAATAAAAACTATACTACAACATGGTTAAATAGAATAAACCATAGTATAGAACCCCCACCTGGTACTCGGAGATAGGAAGAAAAATGTAGATGATGAATAACTATGTAACAGCGGACAACTCTCGAGGCTCGACTCCTCGAAAAAAACATTTTTGAGCATAAAGCTTTCATAACTTACCACTTCTAGAAACTTGATTCACCATTTAGAGAAAATAAATAGTTTAAGGTCCTTGGCTTCGTGAAATTTTATTGACTTTGGAAATCTCGAGTAAAGGTACTTTAAAACTTGGAAAAAAGATCTCGAATTTTAAAATCAAGTTTTGGCTCGAAAATATGTACAAAAGTTCGAACAAGGCTCAAGACACTCGACTCAGTGCGGGTTCAGCGCGGCTGGCTAGGCACTGCTCGATCTGACCGCGGCTGACCCTGGGCGCGCCCTATTCGGCGAAGTCCAACGTTACTTGGCGCTCTACGGCTTGGTCCTGCGCTCTGGTCACGACCTGGGTTTCGTGCACAAGGACCTCGCTACGGATGCGGGAAGGTGCGACGCGCGCTCGTGCACGCTGGGACTGGTTGCGAGTGCTCGGGTCTGGTTGGGTCCCGAGTCGTTGGGGACTGGGACAAGTCTCAGGACTGCATGCTCGCACGAGTACTACGCGCGTGCACATGTTTGTAGGGACGCTCACGGGTCAATCGCAAGGATGGGTGCACGCGGATGCGGATGACAACAACTGCGGCACGACACGACCGGCGTGGCTCACGACACACTTCACGCAGCACACTGCACACGAGGTGCCCACGGCTCGACTGCGCCTACGTGGTTGTTGTTCGTTCGGGCACGACGTGATGCCTGGACCACGACCTCCCCGCGCACAGCGGTCCCGACCATGGTTCAGCCCGAGGGTTTTCAAGGTATTCGAGGGTTCAAAATAAGGCTATAATAATACACACAATAAATTAGATTTTTTTCCCACGCAAGGCAACATATAACCCAAGCATTCAACAATAAATTTCTCCAAGGATTATTTTAACAATAAACCATGATTTAGAGCCTCGAATTTTTCCAACATCTCAAGGCATAAAAACACAAGGGCCAAGGCTACTTTTCAAGGTTTCAAGAATCTAAATTTCCAACAAAATACAAGGGATCTTAAGCACAAAACTTCTCATCGTTTAATCTCAATTAAAACTTGAATAGACATTATACACGAAGAGGACTATTAATACCTCTCTTCTTCAATCTGCAAGCCAAAGAGGAGAGGGATCAGATTATTTGGACGGAAAACAGACGGCTTGGTACGTTTCTCTCGGCTATTCGACCTGGCCACGTGCTCATGTGGATCCTCGGCAGTGGCCTCACGGTTGTTCGCACATCATCGGGAGGATAGTGCTGGTGACGCGTCTCCTAACCTGGACACTCAAAGACCGTGGTTGTTACTTGGTTGTGCTCATCCACGACACTCACAATCGCTGGTCGCGGCTGCTGGGACATACCGCATACGCGATGGTGTTGCTCTAGCTTGGACTGTTTGTAGTTTTTTTGACATGTAGTAACCGAGCTACCTGACTCGAGTCGTTCTTAAAAAGAAGGTTGTTCGGAGCTTCGTTCACTACCTAGTCGTCAAAGTCACATAACTGAAAACAAGGTCCTACACATTCTACCTAGGCACACTATGCTCGCATGTTTTCTCTTGTTTATTTTTCTTTTTCTTGAGTCATGGATCTCCAACCAAAGCATACAAAAAAATAAAAGAGAGAAAATGGAAAGGATTTCCCAAATTAAAAGTTAGGAAATGGGGGTGGATGTTCCAAATATACAAAGCCACAAGTCTATTTATAGCTGCACCACAAACACACACTAAAACACAGACATTTAATAATTTGGCACTAGCTACGTAGCGAACTAGTTCGCTAGGTGAACTGGTATTGTGGTCTTGTGCACACTCGCTAGGCGGCGAACGCGTTCTCTGGTCTTGTGAGTCTTGTGCACACTCCCTAGGTGGCGAACGCGTTCGCTAGGCAGACTGAACTCTCGGATCTCGTGCACAGTAATGACTCGATAACGGCTTGGGGTTCCTTGGATTGGCTCATGCTCTCGGAACTTGGCTCGATTCTTTTCTTTCATCCTCCAAAATGAACCAAAAAATTGCACCAAAGACAAGAAAAAATACGCCAAAATACAAACACCAAAGAGAACATACGAAATCAACTAAAATGGACCAGTTAGACAAGAAAACAAACCTAAAGCTGACTCAACCACACACATAAAACACATATAAAGAAGCAAAAAAGCACAATAAACGACTCCCCCACACTTAGCTTTTTGTTTGTCCTCAAGCAAATAAAATAATATGTAAATCGAGAAGAAATATCAAGTGGTCCAAAGTTAACAATCACGTGAAAAATGAGACTCTCCTTATCATTTGGTAATCATAGAATCAAACTCAAATTCGAAAGCATGTTCCCCACAAAATGAATTCATACAAAACAAAAACCCGTCCCAAGTCATCCTACACATGATTTGCTCAATTCATGCTCCCTTAATCCATATACACGTGCAAAAAGCTAAATTAGGTCTACTCAACATATAAGAGACTAAAAATGAAACCCATAAAGCCGACTCCCTTTCTTATTATTTTTTTTCTACATGAGCTACTTTTTCTGAATGAGAGCAGTTAGGATGATTATTACTTAGGTTCATCCGGCATCGGTTTATCTCTTTCGGCATCTGAGCCGTTTATTTTCTGGTGATTCCTTTCATTCTCCAACACAAGGTATATTGGCTAAACCCGACTTATACATATTGATTCGAGTTTTCATTGGAGTTTGAGAATTTTCTGTGTTCTTGATTGGTGAATTGCACGAAGGGGTTCAAATATTTTTGAATTGTTTGCATTATTGATTGGAGATACTTGGACTTGTCGGGTCGGGTTAGTTGTGTGGCAATGGGAAATTGAATTATTGTAGCGATGGGTTGTTGGTTACATTTCGGCTAATTGAGGTGTTGCTAGGAGGTGTTTGCATTTTCATTGTTGAATTGCTTGAGTCGTTGATTGGAGATACTTGGAGTGGTTTGTCTGGTTGGTTTATTGGTGTTTAGACGTGAAATTTGTTGTGAGTTTTCGGGCATTCCATTCGTGAAGTAAAAAAATAGCAAGCAAGGATGAATGCAAATAGAAGGTCATTCCCGGTAATGATAGAACACCCGTTGATTGGTTCGGGCATGTATTGACAATATACCGGGTCCCTTATAAGCTAGTTGGCTATGGAGAATCGTGTGGTTTCTTGAGATGACAAAGTTGAACACGCTCGTGGACTTTCAAAGCGATGACCCCGGCTCTTTTTCTCTATCGGACACACCGACGGACACACGATGATTTATCACCGTGTTGAGCACGCGTTTTTTTTCCTTATTTTCTCTTTCTCTTTGTTCTCTTTTCTATGTGTCTATGTGCCTATGTATTTTGATTTCTTTTATTTTCTTTCTTTCATTTTATTGTCTTACGCTTGAGTTTGTGTGATTTTGTTTTCTTCCGTGTGCTTTTTGGGTCAAGCAATGACGACATTGCTTTGTTTGAAGTGTGGGGGAGGATTTCCTTGATTATGCTTGCTTAGGCTATTTTTCTTTATTTTAAGGTGTTTTATTTTCATGTTTTCAGTGTTTTGGACCGATTTTGTGTTGATTTTTTAGTTGTGATTGATTCCCCACACAAAGCTTGATGTTTGTTTCAAGTCAAAATGATTAAGTGGTTAGTTTGGATTGTCGATCAGTTTCGTTGTTAATTTTCGTGCATTATGTACTTCATGACTTGGAGGGTCCTTTAAAGATAAGTGATGATTTGTTGACATTGGGACCCACATTTGAGTTCACGGAATTATTTTATCCCTTGTTCGTTCTCGATTGGTGATCTTAAAACATTCTTTCCTTGTGATTCTATTGTTGTAATCGTGTTGTTCTTAGACACTTGTGTTTCGTCTTGAACATTATTGATGTTCATGTTATTGTATTCTTGATGTATCCTTGTGTGCCATTCCCTTCGAAAAAATAAAAAAGAATAAAATGTGAGTTCGCGAGGAAAAGTACGGATTAGGCTCATCTTATTTCAATCCATTTCGTGGAATGAGATAATGAGTCCAGGAGACCGGTCTAGGAGACTCGAGAAAACCCCTCGAGGTTAAGCCTAGACAATCATCGTTCGGAAACCTCGTTTGGAAAAAGAAGCTCACGAGAAAAAAAAGAATAAAATGAGTTCGTGAGAGTTCAAAGGATTAGGCTCCGCTTGGCCTGACTAGTCTTTGGGACAAATCGGGTTAATGAGTACGGGAAACCGACTCAGGAGACTCAGGGACAAACTCCAAGGACAAACATGAGCTGCTCGGTGGGTGGAATAAAGATAATCTGAAAACACAAAAGGAGCCTGAATTTGAAGGTTGCGACTCGTGAACAGAGATTACCGGTCAGGAATCGAGGATGTGGCTGGAAAACGGGGCTGAAAAGATCCTGAAGTCGTCGTAGATTGAAGCCTGACGGGGTCGCCACTCGCGGCTGTGTGCGGAGGTTGTGGCTCGTCACGTTGGAAAGGGGAGGTGCCGCTTGCGGCGCGCAGAGGTCGCGCGTCGCCGGAGTATGTCCCAGTCGCGGTGGTTGTAGGGGGTCGTGCGTCTCTACTCGTAGTAAAAAATCGAATCGCCGGGTGTCGGAGGTGCAGTTGCAGCTCGAAGCTAAGAGGACGGAACTAGGAACGAGGAATTCCAATCGCATCGGAGTTGCAGAGGGGAGCTCGCGGTTGAGGTCGACGTTGGTTGGTTCACGTCGCTGGGCTTGCAGGTGGTGGCTAGCGACTTAAGGTCGCCATCGCTGGTCAAGCTCGCCGGAGGTTGCAGGTTTTTCATTGATCGGAGAGAGAGAGATGAAGGAGGTGGATGGTGAGGCGCAGGTAGAGAGAGAGAGAGAGAGAGAGAGAGAGAATAGTTTCAGGTGGACAGAGAGAGAGTGGAGGGAGAAATTGAAATGGATTAGGGTTTGACCAACTTATAACTCGCAAAAATGGCCTCGCTTGCGAATTCGGATTTGAGCTCGCGAATTTTAGCCCCAACCCAAAACTTGTAACTCATGGCCTCGCTCGTGAACCGGTTTTTGAGCCTGAGAATTTTAAGAATTTCAACACTTAGGCATATTTCACTTCTTTCCCAATGCCAAATTAACTTTCGAGCAAAATTTTTGCTCGATTCCCGACCCTTTTTTGTTGGCTCGGCTCTAACAAGTCGGTACTGTCGAGCAGTTCGACGCGAGCTCTTCTCATTAATTTCCATACATAGCTCAAATTTCCAACACTTCGCCCAAATTTTCAACACTTCGCCATGTTCCAACCCTAATTTCAACAAAAGCTAGGCTTTGACTCCCGTTTCCTTCTCCAAAAATACCGTGTGTCGTGTGGCTTGCGGGGCTATTTATTGACGATAAAAGGGGAAATACTAGAAAAATCAAGAACCGTGGGTTGCCTCACACGAAGTGCTCAATTCAACATCTTGAGCTCAACGCCCCCAACGATCCAAGAAGAAATTACGATCATGCGACGCCTTTGTATTCTCCCAAAGTAGACGAGCCGGTAGCACCGAACAAAAAGGCGGGCCAAATAAGCTCTCGTAGCGAGTTCTTGTGAAACCGAGCATGGATATCAACAACCACCAAGAGAAGAGATAAATCCTTACGAACCAAGGCCCCATACTCGACCTCTGGAAATATAAAAATGTCCGTGGAGCACGTCGAATCAATCCCGATCATCATATGTATCATCTCAAATGTGTACTCATCGATCTCAAGCATCAGGAGCATGGGCGTATGCACGCTAAAGTCCTCAAAATGGTCACGATCCTCAATAATACGAAACGACAACCCAAAGGACATGGGAACCACCTTACTCAACATCACGAGTCGAATTCTTAATCAACGCACACCTCGGGTTCACGACATCATATAATGGCTCAACATTCTCTTCTACTACATTCAGAACATTATGATCTACCGCATCCTCCTCCTCAAAATCATCCTCCCGAGCATTGTTAACACCGTTAAGCACAATTGAATCCTCCAATAAACCTTCCCCCATACCATACACCATATCAACTCCCGAATCCATACTCGCACTCTCAACAATAGAATTAAAGCCAAAAGCACAATCACCGGAAGAGAGAGTTGACGTACCTAGTGTGGATTGCATGGCCGAATCATCAAGAGAGGAAATTTTTTTAACAACTAAATCGTCGATGTCCTCACCCGTGTCGAGATATTGTGTTCCATCATAAACGAGAGTGAGGCCCATCTCTTTCAAGGAGATAAATCGATTCACCATAGCTCGAAATTCACCTTCTAAACGAGTGCTCTCTCGAATAATCCTCGCCGATAGAGAACAATATCTACCGAGCATAATGTGAGATGTGTCCAAATCAAGGAAATAGACCACGGTAGAGTCGAACTTCGTGAGTGCAATATGAAGAACGGATGGAATGGGGATACTTTTCCAACTATGAAACTCCTCAATGATTGACATGAGGCTTTCAAGTGCCTCTTGAGTACTTGTCAAAACCTATTGGTGATGTTCAGAGGCGCAACCGTTGTTGGAAATGAAGCTTCAGAACTCAATGTACAAGGTTGGTCCACCGATAGGTGCTCGAGTGATAGAGAGAATAGAGCAAAAGACCCGTTTCTTTCTTTTCAGATATGGGAGTCATTGAAGCGCGTAGGGATCGACTACACTCCTCCAAATGCTCCATAATCTCGTCTAGATTAACTCGAGAAGCTTCCCGAGTCGGCTCGGGTAGAGGTGTCTTTTCATAATAAACGGGAGGCGAGAGATAGTAGTGAGGCGTCTCGTCGTGACTCGGAGAGTGATAACCAAAATCAACTTGAGATGGCGAGTAAGAAGGGCTCGGATACGGATATGGCGGCCTTCCTTATGAATACATCTCCTCATGGTAGTTGTCGGGGTATCCACGAGACGAGCTACCGATATAAGAATAACCATATGGATCCATAGGAGCTCCTCAAGCGAAATAAATCGCACAAGAAAAACAAAACAACCAAGGCACACGAGACCAAGAAATGAAAAACACAAAAACACAACTAAAACGACACGATATTTACAAAGACACACATAACAAATAACAAGAGACATAGAAAACAAGGAAATAATCAAGAGAAACACACAAAATTCACAGAAAGCAAAAGAAACACGTAAACAAACGACAACTAGATAGTAAACTTGGCGTCCTACTCGCCTTCCCCGACAACGCCGCCATTTTGTTTGTAGTTTTTTTGGGCATGTGGTAACCGAGCTTCCCGACTCGGGTCATTCTCAAAGAAAGGTTGTTCGGAGCTTCGTTCACTACCTATTCGTCAAAGTCACATAACTAAAAACAAGTTCCTACACATTCTACTCACTTGATGGGATTGGATTGCACGAAATTACGCTAAGCAAATGAAAGCAAATGATGCAAGATGCAAATTATTGAAGAAAGATTGAAACTTTAGTCTACCGGAATCTCCATCACTTAAGAGAAAGAAAAATAAATAAGAGAAAACATGCGAGCATAGTGAGTCTAGGTATTCTAACACGAGCTTTCTACACTAAATAATCATGCATTGAACAAAATCGAGACCTTTCTAGATAAGCACGTATCGAATCCTAACACACGAAAGCAAGCAATGAAAATAGAGCAAAAACCTAGAAACGAGCATAAACACACAGTTCGACAAAACAAACTCGAAGTAGAAGAGCCTAAGTGAGGTACTTACTCTCCTATCGCATGTTTGAATGAAAATAGTGAATAACGCTTGGCTCTTGGATAAATATAAAGTTACGAAAATTTCATCGGGTAAGTAGAGTCATGGATCTCCAACCAAAGCATATATAAAATAAAAGAGAGAAAATGGAGAGGATTTCCCAACTTAAAAGTTGAGAAATGAGGGTGGATGTTCCAAAAATATAAAACCACAAGTCTATTTATAGCTACACCAAAAACACACACTAAAACACAGACGTTTAATAATTTGGCACTCGCTAGGTAGCGGACTAGTTTGCTAGGCGAACTGGTCTTGTTGTATTGTGCACACTCGCTAGGCAGCGAACGCGTTCGCTAGGCGGACTGGTCTTATGAGTCTTGTGCACACTTGTTATGCGGCGAACATGTTTGCTAGGCAGACTGATCTTGTGAGTCTTGTGCACACTCGCTAGGTGGCGAACACGTTCGCTAGACGGACTGGACTCTCAGATTTCGTGCACGGTAATGACTCGACAACAGCTCGGGGTTTTTTGGAATGGCTCTTGCTCTCGGAATTTGGCTCGATTCTTCTCTTTCATCCTCCAATATGGACCTAAAAATTACAGCAAATACAAGAGAAAATACGCCAAAATACAAACATCAAAGAGAACATAAAAACACAGAATCAACTCAAATGGACCAGGTAGACAAGAACAAACCTAAAACCAACTTAACTACACACATAAAATACATAAAAAGAAGCACAAAAACACAATAAACATGGACACGCGGTGATTTTTGGTCGAAAGGGACAAGGAGCTTTTTTGGGGAATTTTTTATTTTTCTCAAACTTTCAGTGTCCGGCTGATGCAGGAACAGGAGAGGGAAAATGAAGAGGGAGAGATTGTATTTCTTGTAAAAGATCAAGAGAGAATTAAGGGAAAAGATATGTTATACAGTTACCTTACTTGGAGCTTGATTGGCACAAATTGGAGGGGGAAAAGGCCGTGACTAGGGATATAAAATGTAAGGGATTCACTTACCAAAATTTGCACACAAGGTTTGAATTTTTAAACAACTCTTGGAGCCAAAAGCTTCTCAGCCAAATGGTGCAGGTGCGTGGAGCCTAAGGGTCGGCCTTCATGAAAAGTATGGGTCAGGTGTACGATGTTGCAATGGCTAAAGAAAAATAGGCTTTATCCGAGCTTAATAAAGGTTTAGATTAATGGTTGGGAAAAAGGCTAACAATAAAAGAATTGAATGATTCATGCTTGACAAAGTAATTTATAAAACTCGGAATAATTTAAGCAGACAAAGACATCTACAAAAATTATATAACTTATTGGATCATTAGACGAGAAAATATAATTAATCTCATAGAAATTAAAAGAAGATTAGGCGAGCTAAACAAATCTAAGTAATGAGATAGGAAGTCAAATCAATGCTCTCAAGAAATTGAAATAAATGGGCAATCTCTTCGTAATTGAACGGGGCACTACAGTAATGCACGATTGCATGGGGTTGGTACTGTGATTAAGATCATGTATCTCGATACTCGATTTTGACACAAAGGATACGAGGACCGCCTCCTTCTCAACTATAGGTTGCTTCAAGGATGCTAAGATACCTCCTTTTCGGTGATAGGTGAGACAGCTCGGACGTGAAATCCTTGTCAAACTCGAGCTTGGACGTGATATCCTTGTCAAACTCGAGCTTTTTATGAACTATGGGGTAAAACTCCCTTTTCGACACAAGATTTTTTTTGCTATAACTCAAAAGAATTCTTACACAAGAGGCTGGTGACCAAAGGTCGAGTCTTCCATTAATTCAAGACATGAAAAATGATAATAAATACGTATGGTTATTTAAAGGAAAATAAAGTCTATATAACAAGTAAACCATACTATATTAATAAAATTATATTAGTGTTATTAAGTAATCAAAGAATATGATATGTTTATTTGTTGCATATGGAAGGTTGACTTAACTATAGAGCCAACTGTTGATTTCATAGAAAAACCATAAAAACTAAATACCAATATCCTAAGACTTCCAAAATAACTAAACTCCTAAAAAACTAAATAAATATCCTAACACTAATAAACAACTTACGCTTATATATAATTAGTATCTAAATAAATATATTCTAATCTAACTATCCTAACTAAAATACTAAACTAGCAAACCTGCCACTAAATAAACTCACGCCCTACAAATAATTCCTAACATGGCAAATAATCTAACAAAAGCCTTAGCAAATAATTCCTAACATGACAAATAATGCCACTAAATATATTATTGCTGCTTTTTTCAGTAAGAACACCCCATCAACTGCTCAGGATTTGGTCTGTGTTGCTATGGATGGGATCAAAATTCACTCCCCCACCAGATATTTAGGCCTTCCCTCGGGGATTGGCAGATCAAAATCAGAGGTCTTCTCATATGTCATTGACTCTGTTAAAGCCAAACTTTGGAGCTGGAAGAATAAGATGATATCAGTTGCAGAGAATGAAGTTCTGATTAAAGCAGTCATCAATGCCTTGCCTGTGTTTACTATATCCTTTTTTAAGCTCACAGTGTTTATTCGCAAAGCCATCTCAAGTATGAGTGCACAATACTGGTGGAGTAAAGGTGATTCTCAAGTCAATGACATTCACTGGAAAGCTTGGCACCTTCTCACTTTACCAAAAGCAGATGGTGGCATTGGCTTTAAGGATGTGAGTTCTTTCAATCAAGCTCTCATTTGTAAACAGCTGTGGAGATTGGTCTCTTAACCTGACCTTCTTGTGAGTCAAGTGCTTATAGACAGATACTTCCCACATTGCTCAGTCTTTGAAGCTTCTAAAACTCAGAATGGGTCCTAGATTTGGAACACTTAGTTGGAGTGCTTACCTATTTTAGCACAGGGGCTGAGGACTGAAATCAATAATGGGGCTTCTACTAAGATTGATGATATCAATTGGGTCCCTATTCTCCCTATGTCCAAACCATCTATGCTGGAAATAGCCCAGGGCCACATCACTTGGGTGAAAGATCTCATACATGAGAATGGTCTTGGATGGAATTCTTGGCTGGTGAAGCAGCTATTTAATGAAGCAGACAACCAAGCAATCCTTAACATTAACACCCTGAATCCATCCAAGAAAGATAGAGTTTTCTGGTGCTTGGAGAATAAAGGGAAGTTTTATGTATCCTCTGCTTATAGCTTTGATCAAATAGAAACTTCTTCGTTTTGATATCCCAGGTATAACATGAATATTTCTCTCATTAAGAAAGCCAGAGTGAGAACTTGGAATCTTAAAATTAAGGGGACCATTAAACATTTCCTTTGGAAATATATTTCTAGTTCTCTGCCTGCTAAAATTAATTTGGCCAATAGAGGAATTGCAACTGATGTTATCTGCCATGGATGTGGAGAAGATCATGAATCTATAGAGTACACCTTCTTCCACTGCCCCAGAGCTCAGCTGATGTAGAAGTTAAGTCCAGTGAAATGGGAGAGAGTCTGTTCTAAAGGAGGCTTGTTCAGATCATGGTGGTGGCATTTATGTTCTATAAACAAGTCCATTGTTGCTGAAGATAGAATTCAACTCACAACTTACCTTTTATGGTGGTTGTGGAAATCTAGGAACTTATGGCTGTTTGAAGATATAAAGATGCCAATCCAGGTGGTGATCAACAAAGCTCATCAGGCTTGGATGGAGTTTAAAAATTTTAAATAGCAGTAGTCTTGATTCTAGAGTTGTAGGGATGGTTTTAGCTGCATTAGTTTAGCTCTGTTTTCTAGCTGCTTGTTTTCTGTGTGAGTGGTAGTCTTTTTTGTTTCTTTCTCTTGTTTGTTTAGTGGTGTAGAGATTGGTAGACGACTAGGCTTTTGCAGTGGTCTGATATCTTTCTCTTAGACTTTGGTTTGAGTTGTTTCTAGTCAGCTTTGATGCGTGTCCTCTCATTTTTCTTATTTGGTTAGGTTTTGGGTTTTTCGGCCTTTGGCCTTGCCTTGTATTTGAACGGTATTCATTTTAGTTTTATATATAATTCCTCTATCGTTCTGAAAAAAAAAAAAAAAATGTCTGCCAACATAATCCAAAGCTACTTTAACAAACTAATCTAAAATAAATAATTAATCTATATATATTGAAAGATGGTCAATACATCATTTATAGAAACTTCATAGAAAAACTGAGTCAACTCATTTAACTTACTAATTATGGATTGTTTAAAAGGATTTGAATTCCTGTTCGCATTTCACAATTTGGTAAGATTTTTTTCCCTTTTTTTTATATATGTAGGCAAAATCTTATCCCAAATTTCACAACTGAATCCTTCCTTATTTTATGCAATAGATGTTTGATTGAAATTTTCTTTTCACCAGTTTCATTTACCATATTTTATCACCGTATGTATGTTTTAAGTGAGTTGATTTTATTTAAAGAAATGGATTAATTTAAAAAATATTTAATCCTCTGTCCAATCAACATTATTTATAAGTTTATGATATTATTGTAAAGCTTTAAGTGTAATTAATTGGCTGTTTTATTTTTATTTTTTAAAGAAATCTGGTCATGTTCGAGCTCTGAGAATGCAGCAGTGTTAAAAACTTTTGAGGGAGAGCTTTGCCGCCCTTGTGGTTCTACCCGGCTCAATTCCGTATTAGTCGGTTTCCCTGTGGATCCGGAAACCGGAAGGTCCCTGTACCNNNNAAAAAAAAAAAAAAAAAGAAATCTGGTCATATTATTAAAAAAAAATAATGGGCTTGCCAAAAAAATAAAACAAATAATCTTATATCATTTTTTAAGGAAAATGTCATCTGCAATTATATTAAACATAAATATATTTTGACTAGGATAAACTGTCATAACATGTTAACTCGAATTAGATTTAGTAGGGGAAAAGCTACTTTCAACACAAATCCATTAGGTATCAAAACCAAACCCGCTTAACATATCATTTCTATAAACTACACTTGTGACCAAAAATAGTAGTATTTAAGAAAACTTAGTCTAAAAAATAAAGTTTTTATCAAAGGAAAATTGTTATCATTTTTTTTTTTTTTACCTTTTCAATACTCTTGATCTTAAATTTGTCAAGTTAATTTTTCAATATATTTGAATGTCTTTTTTGGACATCTAAATGTTTTTGAATTTCAAACTTATCTAGATATCATATAAATTTTGGCATGATATCTTTGACCGATGCAAGATATATGTGACGGTAATTATATTATTTTCATTTCTAATAAACTAGTATGGAATCCGTGCGATATACGGGCTGTATTTATTTTAGGGAATATTAAAATTAAAATGTATTAATAAATAAAAGAGTAATAATTCGTAGTGAAATTGTCAAACCATAAATTGTTCCTATGCAAAAAATATATTATTTAAAACTTTCTTGTACACAATCCTCCCTATATATAATTCCAGAATGCGCTGAGCCTACGTGGCTGCTTCTGGTGCTTCGGAATCCTATTTGGCGAAGAATCATGCTTCGTAATTAGGTTTGAATAAATAATATTGATATATTAATAATTAATAATCTAGGTTCGGGTATTCCATAAATATTATTTAGCTAATTTAGGTATTTTAATACCACTTTTACTAATATAACCCTTTAATTCTTTGTAATTTTACATAGTGGGACACTAAGTGACTAATATATCCCTGAATTTTGATTTGTAGCCTACGTGACTGCTTCTGGTGCTTCGGAATCCTATTTGGCGAAGAATCATGCTTCGTAATTAGGTTTGGATAAATAATATTGATATATTAATAATTAATAATCTAGGTTCGGGTATTCCATAAATATTATTTAGAGCATCTCCAATGCTCTAATGTTGTTGTACAATTTTTTTTGACAAATGTCAAACAATTAAATTGATTGTGAACCATGTAGGACAAATGTTGAGTTCACAACTATTAAATTTAAAAATCATTTCCAATGCACAATGTTGCCTAATTACAATATTATCTACTTGCCAAATATAATAAAATTAATTAAATAATTAAATAGTTAAAAAGGGTAATAATAATTCTCCCTCTTCTCCTCATTGGCTAACTAGAGTGTGGAGTAGAATGTGGATGAATCACATTCTCCTCTACATTGTAGACATTAATTATGTCCACATCATCACAACATTCGTGATCACATTGTACATTGGATGATAGAAATTTGTGATATTGATAAATGTGTTAATGTGAAAGGTAATTTACCACTACAACATTCAGCATTGGAGATGCTCTTAGCTAATTTAGGTATTTTAATAACACTTTTACTAATATAACCCTTTAATTCTTTGTAATTTTACACAGTGTGGCACTAAGTGACTAATATATCCCTGAATTTTGATTTGTTTTCCTTCAATAAGCTATTGAATTATAAATGTATTTTAAAAGTTGATAACTTTTGTATTTCTTATCGGTTTTACATATATAATATATCAAATTAATCATCTTTTGATGA
>CACSLK010000984.1:25645869-25662716 GCA_902706635.1 Striga hermonthica
ATTTTTCTCTTTTTTTTTTTTTGTTTTTCTGGGTTTTGGATTTGGAACTTATAAGTGTTCTTCATGTTTTTCAAAATTTTTTGAGTAATTTCTGGTGATTTTCAATGTTAGATCTTCATTGCGTGCGTCGTGCGTTTATCCACGTGCTTGTTTGCCAGTTGACCTAGTATGCGAAGTCGATTTTCTGCCCTTCCACAGGTCGACTCTTGCCGGCTTGATGACCTTGCTCTCTTAAATTAATTTAAACTTTAGGGCCTTTTACGACTCTTCCCACCTCTTTATACTCAGTTGAGTTGAGTCGAGTTAGGGATTTCTCATGTATCAGTCTCGTGCTTTTTGCCGTTTAAGATTCTCATGTCGAGTCGAGTCGACACATCTCATTTTACCAGTGTTTAGCTTGTCTCGTACTGATCATCGTCTTCTCTTTTCAAAATTTCTAATAGATTCTAACTCCGACTCTGTTTTGGGATACCTTGCTCGTCAGATTGATGAGTACTCGAGCTCAGACTCCGTCCAAATAATTGGCTCTATGCCAGCGGTCGAGAAAGAAAACTCCTGAATTCATCCGTTTCTACTTTCCAGATTGACTGGGATGAATATGACCAAGCATTCTTATCAGGTGACTTGATGAAAAACAAAGAAGATCCTTCTCGAGGTAGTGACTCTCCTCGACTTAACCTTATCCCTCAAGGTATTCCCCTTAGGTTTCTGGACATTCCTATGTATTCTGTATCAATAATAGCCTCGAGATGTAACAGTTTTTTCCATTAGTTAAGTTATTTGTTATAAATCCGTTTTCTTTGCCTCTACAGCCGAGATCGAGGGATTTAGGTCGTTCAGCGGCCTTCCCTCTGATTGGGAGTTGATCGCTCCTTGCTCGGATGACATTTTTTCTCACCCCCCTCTGGGTTGTTATACATTTTTTGTCGACCAAATAATGTTCGGTCTGTGTTTTCCTATCCAGCCTGAACTTCTGTCAATCAACAACTTGTACAATGTTCTATAAATCAATTTTCACCCAACTCTATACGTATCGTGATAGCTTTCATCATCATCTCCAAAATAAAACTTGGTCGTTACTTTCCCGAGTTTCTTTTCTACAGCTATAGTTATCATTTCATAAAGGACGCCCATTGGCTGGGCCGTCTTCGTGGCATTACTTTCCTCGAAGACCTTTCTTCGAACGTTACTGAATGGAAAACCAAGTACTTCTATGTCCGACCTGTTCCTGGCCGATACCCTTTCACGAACGTTTGGATAACCGAAAAGGTCAAGCAGAATAAGCGCCCTCGGTCGAGCCAGTTTGAGGCAATGCTCGATGACTTAAATAATTGTACTTAGAGTGCTCGTTTGTTGGTTCAGAATAGTGCCCTCCTTAACCATGTGGGCCTTTGAGTCGTCGAGAGTGTTCCTCGAATCGACGACTCCGTAAGTCGTTACATGGTTATGCTTGATTTTTTATTCGTTTGGGTGTTTCTCATTCACTGTTGTTACATACAAGTTGTGTGTGTCGGTTATTAGCGTAGCTCTTTTCTCTTGTTGACTATTTTCTTCGTATATTTCAATTAAGGCCTTGGCTCGTTTCTATACTAAGAAGGTCAAAGGGGACGACAAGTCTGCAAGCCATCCCGTCCCTACGAAGGATCCTGAGGATGGCTCGGGATCAGGCTCCAAGGCCCCAGTCGAACAAACTGCCGCCCAAAAATCGCGGGTTGAGAAGCCTTCCTATGCTTCCTGCTCAAGTCGTTAGGCTCTCATTCTCGCAAGAGGGCCCAAGATCAGAGGGACGTCGTCCATATCCCTGATGATCTAAAACACCAGAAATAACAGGACAAGTGCAAGGAAAAAGTTGTCGAGAAGCCTCCCCTTTCTCCTATCAAGATGAAAGATATCACCGTGGAGCAGTCGTCTCGTCTCCACAATAATCCTGATGCGTACTCCATCGCCAGATACCTCGACTCTATTCTCCTCGAATCTGACAAGGCCCGCGTGTCTGGCGACCCTTACAATGTCTTGTGCTACGTTGTTCTCACTCTCTCTCGGGTACTTTTCTTTCGCTTCTTTGATTAGTCGATTATTTGTTCGTGGGTTTTTGTTTAACTCTTTTCTTTGTTCAACTCATTGCTTCCATGCTTCCCAATTTGATCGAGGGGACGTCTTCTCCTAAGAACAACGTGAAACATTGGAAAATGAAGTATGTCGTCCAGGACAAGAAGCTCGAGGAGTAGAAGGAGGATAACGAGGCCTCGAAAGCATTGGATGCTAAGTTGAAAACCGAGAAGGAAGCCCTGAAGCAAGTTGAGGAGCTGAAGGTGGAGCTCAAGAAATCCTACGAGGACGGGCTTGTCGAGAGAGAGGCGGGTGTTGTTGTATGTGAATTAACAACAATTTATTCGTGTGAACTAATTCAATAGTTAAGATAATTTAACTGTTTCAGAGAAGAATAAGCCATGTGCGAAGATTATTAAGAATATTATTCCATGTCCCTTTTTCTGGGGCTCCTTTGTGCTATTTATAGTACAATACAAGATGGCCGAGATTGTGTTAATTCTAAAAGAAAGGTCAATGGCGGTTGTTTGTCACTTGTTCTCATAATGTGCCACCTGGTCAAGCGTCATGATGATTTGCTGAGTCGGCGCCGCCTCGTGATGTCGGTTTGGCATGTCATAGATATCGGTTTGGCAAGCCATAACCAACAGGAGATGTCGGTTCCTTGATGATGGCGTCGGTACTTAGCTCACTCTTATCCGACATGTAGTTACTTGAAATCTTGTGAGTTTATCAACCTCTGAGGTAGCATAACCTTCTAATCATTGAGCACCTGATGCTGACAATTATTAATTATTTGGTTTAACGAAAACCATGTTAACAAGGTGGCCCCCAGCATTAATGGGCGTCCGGAAGAGGACGGGTATTGATGCTGAAGAATTTCACGAAATTTTCAATTCGTACGAGCCAGACATGTCGGTTTTCAGTTAATATGTTCCGACGTCCCAATACTTGGTGTGAAAAAGAAACTTGAAGCTGAAACGGCGCAAATATCCAGAATTAAATACAACGTTCGCTGACGGGGCAACGGTTACTTTTTATAGGCCACGTAGTTGCTATCGATAGGCGCAGTTCTCAAGGGTCGCATTTACTCGTGAATGTAGAAAGTGTAGCCCACGCGCCCCTATTTCTTTTCTTCCTCAACAGTCGTTTCTGAATTTAGGGTTAGGTATAAATACTAAATCGTCCCATGAATTCCATCTTACTCTTAATTTTTATGCAATTCAACTTTTCGTGCTCTTGCAACTTTTTGCTTCCTTTGATTTATTGACTCACTTAATCCTTCAAAGCGCTTTTCTCAGATATGCAGCTTCATTCTCGCGGTAAGACATATTTTTCAGTTCTGCTTATCTTTTTTCGGTATATTTTTCCTTGAATTATGAGTGCATCGTGGGCATCTTCCGGTGATGACGAGTTGGACGTTATGATGATCAACATGGTTCACTCCGGGGAGATGGAATTGCTTTCTGAATACAATCGGTGGGATCTGAATTTTGTAGAACATCTGAATATCCAATTGAATGACACTGAAGGGGATAAAAAGGTGGAGGAGAATGCCGTCGACGATCCGAGATATTGGAGACAGTCTATTAGAAGGTGGCCGGACCCTAAAGTGGATTTTCACGGTGAGCCGAGTATACTGACAGATGCCGATATCATTATGTTGCGAAGTGAGGTTCGAGTCCCTACGTCGGTGCACTTATTTGTGCCATACCCTGGAGAAAGGATCACATGCCCTCTGCCAGGGTGTGTCAGCGTATTTGCTGAGAGTCTAAGATCGAGATTACGATTCCCTCTACCACGCATAATTACTGAGTATTTACGGAATTGGGAGTTGACCTTATGTCAAATTGCTCCGAATTCATGGAAGAGGGTTATCAGTTTACTCGTACTTCTTGCAGAGAAGAAGTGGGATTTACCGTCGGCAAGTGAAATGAGAAGTATGTTTGCTTTTCAGAAAAGTCCGGATAGACAAGTTGCAGACCCGCTTCTCACATTCTCCGTTGTCGGTAAACCTCAGCCAAGAGTCAAGGTTGGGGAGTTGATAACGGAGGTCCCTGATACGCTCCACGACTTTCAAAAAGAATGGTTGTGGGTTGGCAGAGATTGGCAATGCGCCGATTTCGCTAATGATCTTCTCGCTAATGGGAAAAGTATCCCAATGGCTGTTAAATCTGCTTATTGTAAGTTAATTTTTCTTTTTCCTCATTTGAAGTATTAATTCCTTGTTTTTTGTCTTCGCTAACAGGTGGACTTTTGTGACATTGTAGCCAAACCGCAAGGAAAGAAAGAACCTCGGTTTGAAGGAGTGCTATATGATCGGATTGATAGGTTATTCGATCTTTCTCTGAACAAGCGAAGATATCAGCGATTAGTAAAAGATTCTCGGTTAGAGCTTGCTGGTCTATCACCTGGGATTTTAGATACTTCATTTCAACCCGGTATGAATATTACTTGTTTTTTTCTTTATTGTGTATCGACAACTTCGGTTTTAACTTGAAATGGCTTGTATGGCAGTATATTATCCGCTGTTAGGATATTTTTGTTTCGTAGATCCCATAGAAGCCGAAGAACACCGGAGACATAATCCAAACTCGGATTTGAAGAACAAAGTTGGAAAAGGCAAAAGTCTCCGATCAACTGAAATGGCCGGTCGTATGAATTTTCTCAAAGCATGGAAAAAGAACCCGAACCGCTCTCGTGCTGTTATCGGCGAACCGTCAGCGACAAGGGATGAACCAACTCCGGCGATACAGACTGAGCCGGTCAATATTGAAAGTCAGGCAGCCATCATTAAGAACGTCGTCAATGAGCCAACAGAGCAAGTTGCAATGCTGGTGAACGAGCCCATTGCCGAAACCGAAGTATCACAAGAAGTGCCTGAGGAGCTCGATTTAGGATTGATTCATCGTCGAAAGAGATCAAGTGTATATCACGTGGCCGAGAGGATGAAGAAGAGGCAAGACACCGGCGTGGGTAAAGACAAGGAGGGTGAGGAGCCTGAGATAATCCTGAGAGAATCATTTCTTAAAGTAAACAAAAAGAAAGTTGCCGACTTGAAGTTACCGGAGGATGTGTTTGATCCTTGGTTCGCAATGTTTCAGACTGTAGTTGAGCCAAAGGTGCCCAATGGTCATCGATTTCCCGAGGAGGCAGTGAAGGCAGTGAAGGTCCCTTTAATGTCATGGGACCCGAAGACTCATGTCGGGATTGCGTCATTACCCGATGATCAGAAATTTAGTTATGCCAAGGGTTGTCTGGGACAAGCGCTTGTTAGTTCATTGCGGCCGAAGAAAGTTATCGAGGTAAGGCTGTTGAACTCGATGAGAAGCAACATGAGTTAAGCTTGAAAGAAGGGGCACTGGCTTCCTTGGAGAAAGAGAAATCTCGTTTTGATGTGTTAATATCATAAAAAGATGCACAATTGAAGGCGACGCAAACCGAAGTGGGCGCACTTAAACCGAAAAAGAGAATTTATTGTTGGCCCACGATCTCATGTCGGTTCAACTTTCCAAAGTTGAAGAAAAAGTGAAGGAGCAAGATGAGCAGCTCCAGAAATTGAGAGTCGAGCTTCAGGCTGTTCGGAAAGATCGCTTGGAAAAGGATGCCGAACTAATTCACCGCCGAGAAGCCCACAAAGCTGATATGATAAAACTTCGAACGGAAGTGACAGCTGCGGCTGAGGCCAAATTTCAAGAGGGCATTGAAGTCGACAAAAAAGCTGTAGAAAAATCCGAGAAGTCAAGCGGCGATGGAGCAGTTACCGAGAGAGACTTGGAGTTAAATGCCGCCCTGACTCTGCGTTGGATTATCGATCGCGTTGAAAGCGGAACTTATAGTATTGATGAGCTGCGAATTTTTCTATTAGAAAAACTAGGGAAATATTGCCTTAACTCCGAGATCAAGAATGCTCATATTCCGGCTGATGAGGACGAACGGGAGTTTGCCGACAAGTTGCTCAAACGAAAGGAGGATCGGATGCTAGAATTGAGCATGACTCCTTTGTCGAAAGAACGAAGGGCCGCCATTCGTTGGTCTTTTGTTGATGTGGTCCTTGAAGTTGAGAAAACAAAGAAGCCGAAGTTGGCCAATGTCTGTGTGGAGACCGTCGCCGAAGCCTTTGTTATTGAGATGCTTGAGAGCCTTTCCGAGGAGGATTTTCTTGGCGCTATCACCAGCTTTGCCATGCGAAAGGTTGCTGAGGATGACGCAAAGGCCAAAGGGTGGGTGGTTGAGCCTATTCCTTCCGACGAAGATGAGATTATTCATGACGACGGGGATATAGTCGTCATAAGGGAGAGTGATGTTCGCCAAACGATTGAGAGGAAAGAAGATGAAGCTTTCCAGCGCCTAGGACAAAGGATACTGGACCATTTGGATGAGGCGGATAAGGACAAGGCCAAGAGTGATGCTGAAAGGCCTTCAACTTCGGTGACTGAGGAGGCGTCGACGTCGGGGACAAGCAAAGAAAATCCGGAGAAAACTTTATAATTGTTGTCATGTTCTTCTTCTTTTTCTTTTTTGCTTTTGAAGAATTTTTATCGAATGTAACGACGTTATCCTATTATGAATGAAATTTCAGTGTCCAATTTAAATTTTATTATTTTACACCATCTTATTATTTTCGTGAGTATATCTTTATAATAAGATGAAGGGAATTCTCGAAGTCAAAATACGTCTGACTGAATATTAATGAGGTTCAAAGAATCATTTGTTCACTTATTCCGACATGACGCTTGACCTTTTTATTGTACTTTCTCGTGAATTTGTTCGAATTTACGATATCGGTATAATTTATAGTGTTTCCGAAATCTATGAACTTTTAACTTAAACAAGCCATAATGGACTTGACTTTATCGTAAAAATTATTGAGTCATTTAGGGGACTCAGAAACATTTATTGTCAGCTCATCAAATCAACGTCGGGATTTGAAATCGAAGAGCATAAGCCTCCCCAAACCATCTTCAGGGCTTGGAAGTATCCTGCTTTGTTGCGTTTGGCCAGGCCATACCAACTTCAGGGTACGGACACGTTTAGCCTCAACAACGAGGACCGATTTATTGAGGTCCTGGTGATCGAACAAGTTATAGGGGTTCGTGATGCAATCTTTATTGACAGCAAAAGTGATTTTGGATTCGCAGGATCAAAGAGTTCTTCATGCTTGCTTTATCGAAAATATTTCTATATAAACGTCGCATGCCAAGGATATTGGAGAGGAAAACCGTCCACAGTTTCAAGTCGATAAGTGCCATTGGAGACCAGACGATTTATTTTGAAGGGTCCTTCCCACTTCGGCTGCAATGGACCAACGTTGGCCCCAGTGATTCTTTTCAAAACGAGGTCGCCTATGACAAAGGAGCGTGGCTTGAGCTTCGAATTAATGTACTTTTCACTATGTCTGTAGGCAACATTTTGGATTTCAGCTTTCATTCGTAACTCATCGACCAAGTCGAGATTGGTTCTTAAGCTATCTGAGTTTGCTTCCTCTGAGAAGTGAGTAATCCGATATGTCGGGGAAGTGAGTTTAACAGGTATTACAGCTTCGGTTCCGTAGGTTAACGAGAATAGGTTTTCTCCAGTTGAGTTCCGTGATGTTGTTCGATAGGCCCAAAGGACATGAGGTAGCTCATCAGGCCAAGATCCTTTTGCAGATTCAAGTCGGGTTTTTAAGCCATTCTTGATAATTTTGTTGACCGCTTCAACTTGTCCATTTGCTTGCGGATGATATGGTGATGAAAAGAAATGCTTGATACCATAATCTTCATAGAATCCTTCAAATCTTTTCCCTTCGAATTGTCGGCCGTTATCAGTTATGATGGAGTTTGGTACTCCAAACCGACAAACAATGGACTTCCAAAGGAAATCGATCATCTTCTACTCAGTAATGGCGGCAAGGGGTTCAACTTCTACCCATTTGGTGAAGTAGTCAGCAGCCAATACCTCAAAGCGAACACCTCCTTTCGCTGTTGGAAGAGGGCCGATAAGATCAATTCCCCACTTCGCGAACGGCCACAGAATATAGATTGACTTGAGGAGTTCAGGATGTTGATTAACGTTGGGAGCAAATATCTGACATTTATGGCATTTTCGTACCCAATCGGCTGCATCTCTTTTGATGGTCGGCCAGTAGTAACCTTGTCGGAGAATTATATGAGATAAGGTTTGTGCTCCTTGATGGGTGCCACAGATACCTTCATGGACTTCTTCAAGAACACGTTGGGCATCAGTTTCCGATAAGCATTTGAGTAGAGGAGTGGAATATCCACGTTTGTATAGAGTCCCACGGTTGATCATAAAATGAGTAGCGCGAACACGGAGGGTACGAGCTTCCTTTGGGTCATCAGGTACGGCCCCGATTTGGAGATAACCAATGATGGGATCCATCCACGTTGGATTTTCAGCGATTGGAATGACATCGGTCATGGAGACGTCGGTAGTGGTCGTTGAAGGCGTCGTCTGTTGAGTGATTTGTACAAATTCGACCTTATCCAAGTCAGTGGAAGAAGCCAGACATGAGAGAGCATCCGATTGAATATTCGACGTTCGAGGTATGTGATCTAGTGTCATCTTCAATTTTAACAGCTTTTTCTTGGCAAGATCGAAATAAGGGAGTAATCGAGGTTCTTTGACCTCGTAAGCGCCATTGGTGTGACTAACAAGTAGTTGAGAATCAGAAAATATTTTGAGTGAAGAAACGTTCATAGATTCAGCAAATTGTAATCCTGACAGCAGAGCTTCATACTCAGCATCATTGTTAGTGGCTGGGAAGGTAAAGGCTACTGAGTAACAAAAGACTTGTTGATCGGGGCTAACTAAGACAATCCCTCCCTCGGCAGGCATAGTGGTGGACGAGCCATCGACGTAAAGAGTCCATGTCGGATCTTCGACTGACGTGTTTATCGGTGGGGTGAACTCCGCTTTAAAGTCGGACAATACCTGAGCTTTGATGGCAGTTCGTGGTTGATAGCGAATATCAAACTTTCCGAGATCTATAGCCCACTTTATCATTCTGCCCGATGTGTCAGGTCGGTGGAGAACTTGTCGGAGGCGGTACGAAGTGAACACAATGATAGAATGTTCCAAAAAGTAGGGGCGAAGCTTACGAGCAACAATGATCAGAGCAAAAGCTAATTTCTCCATATGTGGATATCGTAACTCAACATCATGTAAGACTTTGCTGACGTAATATATCGGAAATTGTTGGAGTCCATCTTGTCATATGAGGACAGCACTAACGGCAACATCACTAAATCCCAGGTATAAATACAAGGGTTCATCGGGAACGGGCTTCTGCAACGTCGGAAGTCGTGAAAGGACTTCTTTGATAGTATCGAAGGCGTGCTGGCACTCATCAGTCCATTCAAACGATTTCTTCTTCCTAATAACATCAAAGAAGGGCTTGCAATGGTCTGTCGATTTTGAGATGAATCAATTCAGAGCGGCCAACCGACCAGTTAATGCTTGAACGCCTTTGATGGATGATGGAGGAGCCAAGTCGAGTATGGCTTGAATCTTTGCGGGGTTAGCCTCGATTCCTCTCTGGCTTACCATATATCCTAAGAATTTTCCCGAGCAAACTCCAAAGGTACAATTTGGGGTTAAGTACCATTGAGTACTCACGAAGAATGTTGAAGATGTCGGTGAGATGGGCAATATGATCGGTTGCTTGTTCCGACTTGACCAACATGTCGTCTATGTATACTTCCATTGTGTGTCCGATCAGCTGAGCAAACATTTTGTTGACTAGCCTCTGGTATGTGGCTCCAACATTCTTTAATCCAAAAGTCATCATGACGTAACAATAAAGACCACGGGCCGAATAGAACGAGGTGTGTTCAGCATCATCGGGGTGCATGGGAATTTGATTATAACCAGAGTAAGCAACCAAGAAACTCATGAGCTGATGTCCCGACGTGGCGTCTACCATATAATCGATGTGTGGGACTGGATAACTATCTTTCGGGCATGCCTGATTCAGGTCCGAAAAATCAATGCACAGGCACCAAAGGCCATTACTTTTCTTGACCAGAACTGGGTTTGATATCCACGTTGGATACTTAGCTTCTTTGACAAATTTATTATCAATGAGTTTGTTCACCTCCTCCTCTAATGCTTTTTGATGATCAGGTCCGAACTTCCGGCGTTTTTGTATGACGGGTTTAACGGTTTTATCCAGATTCATTCGATGGCACGATTTCTGAGGGTCTATTCCCTTCATGTCATCATGTTTCCATGCAAATACGTCGGAGTTCGATCGAAAAAATTGTATTAGTTGGGAGCGTAGTGGTTCCTGGAGATTGGCTCCGATACGCAGTGGTTTGTCCTGAGCTAACTCATGTACGTAAATAATCTCAACATCTTCAACAGGTTCCGCTCGAATATGATGACTCTTATCTTTGAATTGCAACCTGGAGTCCATATCATCTTGTGACTGGATAATCTTTTCGCTCGGCTGCTGTTCTCGGACTTGTCCTTCATCCAACATATTAGACAACTCCGACGTCATAGGGATGTCGGATCAGATATGAAAGAGATGTCGATATTCAGAGTAAGTGGATCTGTCACATCAGCATCGGGGGATACAGAGTTTACCAAGTCCTTTTGAGCGAAATCAAGAATTTTTTGTGTCTCATATGTGTGGACATTGCGTGAATCTGGAGTCAAGGTCATGTTTCGCGCTTCTTGTTGATCTCCATAGTGAGTACCTTCCCCTTCAAGAGTGGGGAATTTCAGTGCATAGTGAAAAATCAAAACAGCAACTCGGAGTTTATAAAGAGCAGTGCGTCCTACAACAGCATTGTACTCATTTTGGATATCCATGACCTTAAAGGTCTCCATAATAATCTTGGACTTTGGTCCGAAACCGCCAAACCGAATAGGAAGTAGGATTTCACCAAGGGGACAAGAAATGCTCCCATTGAAGCCTTGAATCTAATCATTGCAAGGTCTGATATCAGCGGGATCTAAACCCATTTTCTTGAAAGTATGAAACATCAAAATGCTTGAGTAAGCTTCGGTGTCGACCATAATTCGGTGAACAGGAATTCCCCCAATCGGAGCAGTGATGATGAGAGCATCGGAGTGTGGATAAGCAAACAAATTAGCATCTTCAATATTAAAAGTGACAGGACAATTCCGCTTGTTAATGGTGTCTCGAAGATCAACGTTCATGACTTGCTTCCCGGCGTTTTGTGCTTCTCGGGCATAGGCTTTGGCTTTTTGCCGAGACGTATCTAACTGTTTAGTGTTGGAATTTATTCGAGGTACATAATGGGTAGAATTTGATGCATCATGAGTTCTAGGTTTCTTGCATTCAATGGTCGAAGTTCCGACAAGATTAGAAAAAGTAAAAACTTCCTTGTCGGTTGCACGGATTCTTTTTGGATTGGCGCTTCGATCATCATCGTCCTCTTCATCCGAGACATCTGCGGGCCTTCCTTTGCGGCGAGTATCGAAATTCCTGAATTTTTGAAGTTGGAGTTGTCCGATTAGACGCAGGAGAGCCGACAAGAGGCCAAGACACTCGTCGGTATTATGTCCCGGGGACTTATGGTACGCACAATAATGAGTTTTCTCAAGCTTATCTTCAGGAGTTCTTACATGTTTTGGATCAGGAATAATTCCTTTTCCTTTCAGTTCTTCAAAAATAGTGGCTGCCCCCGCTGAATAAAAGGTCTGATAATCGGTTCTTACGTTGTGGCATATTGATCTCGGGCGGCCTTAGATTCCGGGGTATCTTCATAACCTTTCGAATAACCTCGGTATTGAGTTTTACTAAAGTTCTTCTTATTCTTTTTCTTTGTCTCTGGTTCGGACTTATCTTTCTTGACCGAGAAGTCGAAGCTGGGAACCGACATCGACTCCTCGACAATAATGAATTGTTGAGCGCGCACGAAAAATTCTTGAAAAGTAGCCGGCTTGTTCTGACAAACAGTCCAGCGAAACATAGAATTGGGTTTTAATCCAGCGATTGCGGTTACCAGCAGAGTTTCGGGATGACAAGGTTCTATATTCTGAATCTCCTCATTGAACCGAGATATATAGTCTTTGACCGTTTCATTGTCTTTCTGTATGATATTGGTGATTTATTCCTTCGGGATGAGACAAACTTGGGCCCCGATAAAGTGTGATCGAAAAGTTGTGCGTAGCTGTTGCCACTTCCATATTGAATGAGGTGGCAAAGTATAATGCCATTTTTGCGCACGCGGACCCAGTGTGAGTGAAAACATCCGACATCATAGGGCGTCGGACGCACCATGCAAATCCATCCAAGACGTATAATGACCCAAATGTGCATCAGGATCTGAAGTTCCATCATACATGTCGATTTGTGGGATTTTTATCTTCGTGGGGAGTGCCTCTACAGTGAGTTCGGGTGCCAAGGGCGAATCAGCTTCAACGATGACTTTACCCAATGTCGAGACATATCGGGGGGACTCTTCTTGTGATTTCTGCTGGGTCTCTATTTCAGCCAGCCTTTTATGGAGAGCCTCTAATTCTTCAGAACCGTGTCTTGACATGCGATTTCGTTCAATCTGATGGCATAAATCTTCACGATCTTGAGGTAAAGGCGAGGGAGGTCTAGGATGTAAAGGAGCTTTATGACGATGGGCAGAATGGCTTTCAGCAGTCATTTCCTGAACAGGAGGCCCATGCGTGGCCAAATTATCTAGTATTGGATTTGCAATTAAACGTGTCAGCTCGTCTCGGTGCTGAGAAGTGTGGCGTGGTTGTGAAGTGGCATATGATGTCGCCGCATGTGTTTCTTGGTTCTGGTGAACAAGATTTAGTTGTTCCGTTGGATTTGTAGGGAAGGGTGTTGGTAATGGCGCGGTGCTCGAGGCTCTGGGTATAGCTCGAGCTATGAGAGACGATAATCCTTGAATGAACTCTGGATCTTGAAAGAAATCCGTGAGATTGGTTGCTGGAGGTGGTTGCGTCGTACGCCTCGCGGAATGATTTGTAGTGTGGCTTTGTCCAGCATGGGAAGTATGGTCTCGGCCAGATTGTGACATCTTGGTAAGCATGAAATATGAAAACGCGAATATTAACCTCAAACACTTATGAGGCCCTCCTTCTAGTGCCAAACTGTTGTTACATGTGAATTAACAACGATTTATTCGTGTGAACTAATTCAATAGTTAAGATAATTCAACTGTTTCAGAGAAGAATAAGCCATGTGCGAAGATTATTAAGAATATTATTCCATGTCCCTTTTTCTGGGGCTCCTTTGTGCTATTTATAGTACAATACAAGATGGCCGAGATTGTGTTAATTCTAAAAGAAAAGTCAACGGCGGCTGTTTGCCACTTGTTCTCATAATGTGCCACCTGGTCAAGCGTCATGATGATTTACTGAGTCGACACCGCCTCGTGATGTCGGTTTGGCATGTCATAGATATCGGTTTGGCAAGCCATAACCGACAGGAGATGTCGGTTCCTTGATGATGACGTCGGTACTTAGCTCACTCTTATCCGACATGTAGTTACTTGAAATCTTGTGAGTTTATCAACCTCTGAGGTAGCATAACCTTCTAATCATTGAGCACCTGATGCTGACAATTATTAATTATTTGGTTTAACGAAAACCATGTCAACAGCGGGACTTGAGGAAGGGCGCAAGACTTTTGTTAAGTTGCCCATGGGTTCTTTCTTCCTCGAGATCTATCGCCAAGAGCTCGTTAAGCCTTCTGCAACTCCCCAGCTTTCCTTGACAAGCTTTTTCCCGCAACCTTCCAGTACTTTAACTTCACTTTCGATGCATTGGAGTCGACTGTGAATGGTACTGCACTTGCTGGGAAACTCAATCGTCAAGCGGTTAAGGAAACAATTCCTCTCCCGGCGGGATATTAGGGTGATGTATAGCTCTCCGAGGATTATCCATGGTGGTCGGAACTCTAGCTCGGGTGATTCGCAATGCTGGCTTGAGTGCTCAACTCGAGGTTCCCCCCACTCCCTTAGCCGGTCCGACCGAATTAGTCGGGACAAGTCGGGACGATCATGAGGAGTCGGTCGACGGGAAGTTGGAAGTCGAGTGGCAGGGGATAGATCCAATCGCTGACGGGGAGGGTGCAGGGATGAAGCCTATTGCTGACGGGGATGAAGAGGCCGAAAAATCGACTGTAGATTCTTGAATGCGTGCTTGTCTTGGGTTGTAATGGTTGTTTGCTAGGTTTGTGGTTTGCTTTTTTTTTTAGTCTCGACCTATGTTTGAACATCTTGTGAGGGTCGAGACAATCTAGTATGTACTCAACCCTTATCAATGCAATATCCATCTTTTTAATTCTCATGTGTCGTATTATATTATATATATATTATTATTTTTTTTTTACTTTTTCCAAGTACTTTGTCTCGTCTTACTACACCTTCTCTCAACCCAGCTTGCGAGCTGGTCGAAGACGAGCAACAATATTTAGCAGCTTCATAACTGATAATCAGAAATTTTTCAACCCGCTTTCTCTCAACCCAGCTTGCGTACTGGTCGAAGATAAGCAACTTTATTTAGCAGCTTCGTAGCTGATAATCGAAGGTTTTTCAACCCGTCTTCTCCCAACCTAACTTGCGAGCTGGTCGAAGACGAGCAACAATGTTTAGCCGCTTCGTAGCTGATAACCGAAGGTTTTTCAACCCATCTTCTCCCAACCCTGCTTGCGACTGGTCGAAGACGAGCAACAATGTTTAGCAGCTTCGTAGCTGATAATCATAACTTTTTTAACATGTCTTCTCTCAACCCGGCTTGCGAGCTGGTCGAAGATGAGCAACGATATTTAGTAGCTTCGTAGTTGATAATCAAAGGTTTTTCAACCCGTCTTCTCCCAACCCGGCTTGCGAGCTGGTCGAGGATGAGCGACGATATTTAACAGCTTCGTAGCTGGTAATCAGAAGTTTTTCGACTAGTCTTTTCCCAACCCGGCTTGCGAGCTGGTCAAAGACGAGCAACGATATTTAGCAGCTTCGTATCTGTTAATCTGAAGTTTTTCACTACCATAGTGGCATTCGTTGGTTGTGTAATTAGCTTCATAGCTACCCCAATATTCAAGAAGCAGGTATTTGTTGTTTTAGTCGTCTTCGTGGTCATAAGCTTCATAAGTTATTCGGGATTCTGCTTGATGACAACTTCATTGTTTGTAAATCGACTTTGTTGTTGCAAGCTTCATAGCTTATTCAAAGTTTTACTCGCGAATATAACTTTGTACTTGTCTGTTAGATCGACTTCGTAGTCGATAGCTTTGTAGCTATTCGATATTCCGCTCGAAAGGTACAACATCATAATTGTGTTAGTCGACTTCGTAGTCATAAGCTTCATAGCTTATTCGAGATTCCACTCGAAAAATACAACTTCGTAGTTTTGTAAGTTGACTTCGTAGTCGTAAGCTTCATAGCTTATTTGAGATTCCACTCGAAAAATACAACTTCGTAGTTGTGTAAGTCGACTTCGTAGTCGTAAGCTTCATAGCTTATTCGAGATTCCACTCAAAAAATTCAACTTCGTAGTTGTTTTCGTCGACTTCATAGTTTTGTCAGTTAGTCGGCTGCATAGCCGTTTTGAATATTTTGATTTTAAAATAATCTTGACATGTCGATACGCAAATATAAGGTAAGAGAAACGTAGATCAAAACATTTCATTTTATTACTGAAGTAGAATTGAGAATTGTTCAGTACAAAAACATAATGCTAAGCAACTTAAGCATAAAAGCGTTTAAGATGAACCACGTTTCATGATCGTGGCAGTTGCCGTCCCTCAACATCTTCGAGCTCGTATGCACCTCTCTCGAGCACCTTTGTGACAGTGTAGGGCCCTTCCCAGTTTGCTTCGAGCTTTTCGACGTGCTTGAATGCATCTGCTCGCCTGAGGACGAGATCACCTACTTGAAAACGTCGGGTTCGCACCCTCTTGTCAAACGCCGCTCGCATCTTTTGCATGTAGTCAACAGATCATATCCATGTTTCCTCCCGTCCTTCTTCGATCAGGTCGAGGGCTTCCTCTATCATTTCTTCATTCTTCTTTTTCTCAAAGTATGTCGATCGATGAGAACTTAGTGCGATTTCCACTAATAAGAGTGTTTAGTAAAGATTTGGTGGGCAAGGGATAACCGAGTTACTCGACTCGGGTTGATCTTGTTGGAACATATGAGGATCTCGATATGCACAAATCACGGACAAACATTTAACATAAACCTATGCGCAGCGGATCTAAAGGTTTGATGAAGAAAACTTACTGCTTAAAATTTATGTAGATCTGGCTGGCCCGAACAGTTGACCGCAATCAAATCTTCTCGGAATCGAACAAACTTGACCAATCCGGAAAGTTGACGTCACGGCGAAGTCGACAGCGTTGACCGATCGAAAATCGGGCGATCCACGCGCTCTCACGCGCTAGATTAGTCTCCAGAAACTGCAACTTTCCGGCGGCGCGTGCGGGCGCGTGCGGCGGCGGCTGGCGGCGATCTCGACGGCGATCTCTCCGACTCGTCGTGGTATGGTCACTTGCTGGTTTTGGTCTCCGGTTTGGATGTATGATAGATCTGATTGGAATCCCGTATATACCTTAAGATCTTCTACTGTATTCTCAAACAGCTATCTAGATCTTGTATCAGTGGAGCACAAGAAATAGAACTACTCCTTGGAAGAGAGAGAGAGAGAGGGGGTGGACGAATTCCAAGGAATATGAGATTGTTCTGCTCTTCCATGAGCCTAATGTTGTGTATATAGAGCTACAGTAGGGACCCTAAGGAGAATAATATAAGGGCTTCTAATATATTAATACTGTGGAGCAACCCCACAATTAATATATTAAT
>CACSLK010000984.1:25688052-25698868 GCA_902706635.1 Striga hermonthica
AGTGGTATTTAATGACTGTTATATAAACTATTTTAATATATTTGCAATGAATAAAAGTTTGAATGAATGATTTGTAATGTTATTCATAATGTTTGTGACTTATGAGACACGAACACATAACTCTATACATAGTTGCCAGAGGGCGGTTTAATAATTATTTAGACTTAATGTTGATTAAAAAAGATAGAAAATAGATAATAACATTATTGCTTTTTAGACTTAAACGGACAAAGCTGTGAAAATAACTCATTTAATATCTTTGCCTTGTGCATCGCACGGGGTACGCACTAGTTGGTCTTAAATTGAAGCTATCATTAAATAGAGTACTATGCATTTAATACAAACTAGTACAGAGCCCATGCGATGCACGGGATGTACAATTTTTTGGACATTTATCCAGCCTTATAAGTATATAAATAAAGAAAAAAAATTACGGGATATATATATATATATATATATATATATATATAGTACGTAACCTATGCAAGACACGGGATATATTAACTTTGGGATTATTATATTATAAGATGCAATTGCAATATAAAAGTTTTACAATACGCAGGAAAGTTGTACAATAAAAATATTATTCCACAAAGAAACAATCATATATTATTAAAGACCTCTTTGTACACAACATTATGAGTTTGATTATTGGGCAACTCCTCATCCTCACAAACAAATATCTTCAACCCCCTTCTAGTAGTTACACGCGAAACAGCAACATATAATTGGCCATGACTAAAGACAGGTTTCTTTAGAAAAAGACCAACGTGTGATAAAGACTGTCCCTGACTCTTATTTATGGTCATGGCATACGAAACCATAAGTGGAAATTGCCGCCGCTGGAACTTAAATGGAACCCTAAGATCAGAGGGAGTAATATTCATTCTAGGAATCAACACTGTGTCGCCAGTATGATCACCAGTCAATATCTTGCATTCAAGCACATGAGCGGAGAGTTTGGTCACAACCAACTGTGTCCCATTGCAGAGTCCCATAGAATGGTCCATGTTGCGCAACAACATGACCGGAGTTCCTATCTTTAAATGCATCTCATGGTTGGGTATTCCGGAACACTTTATGCTATTCAAGAACTCAGGCGTGTGGAGATCTGCTAAGAAGTCATTGCCAGAATCAGTTAATTAAAGATTTAAAACAAAAGATACAAAATATGATATGTATGATATATAAATATACAATAATAAGAATTGTATTATAAAAATTTGAAATTGTCCAAAATATAAAATTTTACCTTCTCCAAAACTCACGGATCTCATCAACAGAGTCATGGGCGATCAACTTGGTAACATTTAATGAAGTAGTCACCTGTACCTTTTCTACAAACATATATAACAATTTCATGTTAAGTATTTTTTAATCGATTATATATATATATATATATATATATATATATACACGAAAATAACAAAAATGTATATATAATATATATATAGACATATGCGATAAATATATATATATACGAAAATATATATAAAAAAAAATAGAATGTGTTAAAAAAAATACTTCACGGATTGAAAAGGTAAATTAAATTATTTGTGTTTAACAATTAAATTTAATAATTAATAATTAAACCCTTTAATTCAAAAATATGATATAATAATATAAATATATATATATATATATAATTAAACCCTTTAATTCGAAAATATGATAAAAATTATAATTTATATATGTACGAAAAAATGATAAAAATATAATATATATATATACAAAAATAACAAATATATATATATATATAATTAAACCATTTAATTCGAAAATATGATAAAAATTGTAATATATATATCTATACGAAAATATGATAAAAATATATTATATATATATACAAAAATATAGAAAAAAATAAATAGAATGTGTTCAAAAAAAATACTTCATGGATTGAAAAGGTAAATTAAATTATTTGTGTTTAACATTTAAATTAATATAATTAAACCCTTTAATTCGAAAATAACTAAACAACACATTAAGAATGATAAATATATGATTGGACCAAATTTTTAATTAAATAATTGATATAATTCGAAAATAACCGTGGGTACTTTATAATATTCGTAAAATAAACTAATTCGATGAACAATAGAATTATGTGTGTTGAACATTTAAACTAAGTAATTAAACTAATTCGATTAATATAATTTCAAAAGTAATATAGTAGTTATAATAATCGAAATACAGTAAATTGAAATCTATACTTACGTAGGTATTCTCTAGAACGAACAAGTTGCATAATTAGTACCCACGGTTGTCCAGTTTCTTCGTAATGGCTCTCGAAAGCCAAATGTTGATCGACATATTCACCCCAAACCGTGCAGTTGATAAAATTTTCACTGCATTAAAATTCAAATAAAAAATATTAAAAAACGTTCATCCTAGCCAAAAATCTATATATAAAAATAAAAAACTTACTTAAGATCCATTAGAATGAAAGCAGCCAATTGGGTATCGCCAGTTTTTATCTGTTTCTCTTGCACACTTTGAATGCCAACGACTAATCCGATAACATCTACAATAAAAAAAAGTCGTTATGTTATAATTTAATTAGTTTTAATAAAAGATATTAAATTAGAAACATCGTAAAATAATCTTACCGAATAACTTGGACTCATCAATTTGATTGACATGCTGCAAAGTTGCAAAGTTTTTGAATTGAAATCGAAAAATAGGAAATTCATCCTTGCACTTCGAAAACATAGTGCTCCCACGCAGAAGGATCTTAAAATCTCCAGAAGTAGAACGATACTTCCCTAAATTGCTTTCGACTTGATAATTTCTTATGCAAATCACCATGCCCTCTTCAAAGTTCCTTTCCTTAAAGGCAGTCAAGTTGACCGCCCGTAGCCATGCTGTTATACGATTTCCCTGAACATATACCAAAGAAAACGATATCAATTAAAAAAAATTGGTTTTAATATCTGAATATAACACTAAAAAATATACAAAAATAACAAAAATACATATATACACGGAAAAATATTTGATAGTTCGAAAAACAAATATAACATAAAATAAATGATGTACGAAAATTAGTAAAAATTATTGGGGGCTTACAATTTTGTCATGTAGAACCAATTCAAGATATGATTTGTATGTACTGCCCCAATCTTGGAAGAACATTCGTACAATACGAACTTTCAGCATTGATCTTGTAGACCTATTGACTTGGTCAATCAACCCAAAGCCTTGATTCATTTTTATCGATGAAATTGATCTGTTTTTGGTTTTTTGCAGGAGAGAGCAACACGTTGATTTGCTATTGGGAGATTGGGAGATTTATAATTCGTATTCGTAATTACATTATATTATTGAATTATTGAATTATATGTAGAGATAATATGGAGAGAGAATGGCAAGTAAATCAAATGAGATAATTATCTGTAGTAACAAGTCAGATAAGATTGTATAAATATATCGCACAATGATAATCATCATCTCTTTACGCGCTGAAAAATAATTCACAATCACGTGTTTTATTTTCTGCTGAAGATTTGTATATTGACCCCATTCAATAAGCCATCATAATCTCCAACTAATTAAGAAATCAGATTTATATTTTTTAGAGATTTTTTTTAACAAAGAAATCTGATTTATATTTTTTTTTTATGAAAATAGTTTGGAAGATTCCCAAATGCACGGATTTAAAAATGAAAGACCAAAAAATGTGTTGACTTTTCAACTGCATTTAAAATAATTCACAATCACGTGTTTTATTTTCTGTTGAATTACACGCTGAATAATAATTCACAATCACGTGTTTTATTTTCTGCTGAAGATTTGTATGTTGACCCCATTCAATAAGCCATCGTAATCTCTAACTAATTAAGAAATCAGATTTATATTTTTTTTATGAAAATAGTTTGGAAGATTCCCAAATGCACGGATTTAAAAATCGAAGACCAAAAAATGTGTTGTCTTTTCAACTGCATTTAAAAGCATTAAGTAATGATTAGATTTGAAATAAATAAATATAAAATATAATATTCAAATGATATAAATGGAAAAACATTAATTGCTTTGACTTTTCTTTATACTAATTTTAGTAAATGGTATGACCTTTAATATAAGTATAGATATATTTCAATAACTCTTGCCTTTTTTAAAAAACAAATAAAAAAAGTTGGCAAATCCCCTTCCCCTTATATATTAATACAGAATGCGCTGAGCCTACGTGGCTGCTTCTGGTGCTTCGGAATCCTATGTGGCAAAATTACATGCTTCGTTATTAGGCTTGGGTAAATTTTAATTAATTCCAAACCAAAAATAATTAGGTTCAGATTACCATAAATATGTTGATTATTTATGGTCATGTTACATGTATTAATTGTATTTTAATATCATTCCTTATTATAATTATTGAATTGTATATATATTTTAAAAGTTAATAACTTTTGTATTTTTTATCAGGTTTACATATGTAATATATCAAATTAATCTTCTTTTGATAAGCTTCGATTTAATATCCATATTGTATGTATAAAAAAACACTTTATATTTATCTTTATAACAATAATAAAATTATTTTTAATATTAATTAGAAAAATAAAATTATTTATCAACTAATATATTTATATTTCAAGTAGTTATATGATATAAGTTATAGAAATTAATATAATATAACACATGTAAGTCATAAGTAACACATATCATCCTAAAATATATAGTAATATATTTTTTTTTTGTAAAAAAATAAACTAAATTTAATATAATTTTCTCATTAATTTTAAAATTTAAGAATATTTTTTTAACAAGCACCCGTGTAATACACGAGTATTGTACTAGTCATGATTCTAAAGTGAAATGATCAAGTAAATATTTCAAAAACAGTTCTTTTGTGTGTATTTAATTTCCTACCAAAATTTTCTTTTCCTCTTTCCCTCTCTTTTTATTTTTCGAATATCACACCACTACTCGGTTTCTACATCACACACCTCAATTAATCTTATTCTCCTACTCTTGTAGATAGCAAATAATTTTGTTTGTAATATATGCTTGCCATATGACCACTTCTCTTTACAAAAAATGTGCTTTCCTTTCTTTTATTTAATTTGTGCAGAACTGCAGATACTTACTCGGTTTCTACATCACGCACCTCAATCCTTGTCTTGTTTGCTAAGAGTGCGAGGTTGGAGCATATAATCGAGCAGACACCTCTAATAATTTAATTTGAAGCATTTAAAATGGCTGGTTAAATAACTAACTGAGTTTGGGTGTGTTGGTTTTTGGTAGGAGCAATCTACGATGAGTAGAAAAATAATCAAAATGACCAATAATATAAATAGGAAAACACAAGAGTTTCAACATGAATCACAACACAAAATTGGTCAAAAAATATAACGAGTTGCAATAACTAAATTTCTGATACGATGGATCATCTATTAGATGCAACTGTAGAGCATATTATCGTTGTATTACAAATCGAACTGTAGAAGGTAAAGACTCGTACTAATATCGTGTTATAAACAATTAACCCATAAGAACCAAATATAAATTATAATCTATCTTTTCCTCTATTTTATTTGGTTTGTCTTTTATAGGCAAACTCTACTCATACATGTCAAAGAAATATGTCCAATAATTTGGTTCCACTTGCTTACAACTCATGCATACTTGCTTACAACTCATGCCCATTACCCCCATTGCCCAATCCTTTCACTATCAACTCATGTCCATCACCCCATATGCCAATCATTTCACTTTATTGTAATGGTTTAATTTAATTCCACGTATTTACAAGAAGATGAATTTATCTTCATATTTATTTTGTAACCCATATTGCTTTGAGTTTAATTTTGCTTACGTGATATGTAAATAGACTTAAGTCTTGAATGATATGAACAAAAATATATAAAAGTAACAAACTTGATTTCAATGCAAAGAGACTAGGTTTCTACTTAGCGTCTAAATTAAACACAAACGTAGACTGGGTCTTTTTATTGCAAGACCCAGTCCACTTGTATTTACATTATATTTTTAGACTTCTCTATTTCCCACGTGGCCTACATATTTTTTTTTTGAATGGACCTAAAGCATTGTCGATGTTCTAATTACATTCTGGGTGATCTGAAAAGGAACCGAGTCTAACGCCAAACGTAGACTAGGTCTTTTTATTGCAAGACCCAGTCCACTTCTATTTACATTATATTTTTAGACTAGTCTATTTCTCACGTGGCCTACATATTTTTTTTTTGAATGGACCTAAAGCATTGTCGATAGTCTAATTACATGCTCGGTGATCGGAAAGGGAACCGAGTCTAACGCCCTCCACTAAAAAACGCATGTCCTTATCTGATGCTAATCAAAAGCCAATAGATCTCTTCCGTCCACACTCCTCTATTTTTGTCCATCTCTCTCTCTCTCTCTCACTCGTTTCAGTTGGGGACTGGTTTGCAGCACACTTTACAAGACGTTCTAATCAATTTTTCATCCTCTCGGTGAGTTCCCTGCTAAATTTAATGTTATATTTCGAGATCTTACGAGTGTGTGTGCTTGCAATTTGATCTTTATGAAATTATTCACAAGATCTGATTGCATATTAAATTATCAAAATTATTCATCCTTGCTGCAATTAGAGGTGCTTGCAATTTGATCTTATGAAATTCATGTTGTGTTGTTAGCTTTATCTCGGAAAATGGCATCGATGCAAACAAGCCTGGCGTCAGCTTTCTGCAACAACAGAAATCAATTCCCCACAACTTCTTTCCTTCATGGGGTTGAGATGATCAACTGCCATGTCGCTAGCATGATGAGGAAGAAGGAGATGATTTCTCCTGCTTCTTCCTTGCGGCGGCCGAAGGCCACGCTAACATTTGATCCCTCGACTGCCGATCAAGAAAAGGTTATGCAGCGCAAGCACACGGCGGATCCAAGTGCTCCTAATTTTCTCCCTCTTCCGTCCTTTGAGGAATGCTTCCCCAAGAGCTCCAAACAATACACGTGGGTTCATTTTCTGTTTTCATTTTCAGTCCGTTGAGATTCTTGATTTCTATTGGTATGTTATAATTGCTCTAGGATATCAGGAATGTAGTATATGTTGGGGGTTGCTTTTGGATTGAAGTGAAAACCATAGATATGTGCAACCTTTGTAAAACTTTTGTTGGAATTGGGAGCTGTCTAATTTAAGCAAGTTGATTTCAGGGAAGTGATGCACGAGCAATCTGGTCGTGTTCTGCGAGTTCCGTTTAGGCGCATCCACCTGTCAGGAGACGAGCCGCATTTCGACACCTATGACACTAGTGGTCCACAAAACATCAGCCCACACATTGGTAAGTTTTCTCATCATTTTTACAATTTTTAATCTCAGTTCTTTCTTCTGTGTGTGAATTAGTCCATGATATTCCACAGGTCCCAATCAGGCAACCTTAATGCTTGAATTTTCCAAACTAAGTCAAGAATGAATTTTTCATTATCCTTCCTTACATTCCAAGGAATAACAAAATTATGGTTTCCCAAACAGGGCTCCCCAAATTGCGCAAGGACTGGATCGAAAAAAGAGAAAAATTGTGCGGGCCAAGGTACACCCAGATGTTCTACGCCAAGCGAGGCATGATAACCGAGGAAATGGCCTTTTGCGCTGCCCGCGAGAAGCTCGACCCGGAGTTCGTCCGGGCTGAGGTCGCCCGTGGCCGTGCTATCATCCCCTCCAACAAGAACCACCCGGAGCTCGAGCCCATGATCATCGGCCGCAACTTCCTGGTAAAAGTCAATGCCAACATTGGCAACTCAGCCGTTGCCAGCTCGATCGAGGACGAGGTCCACAAGCTACAATGGGCCACCATGTGGGGAGCGGACACCATAATGGACCTCTCGACTGGCCGCCACATACACGAGACTCGGGAATGGATCCTACGCAACTCCCCCGTGCCAGTCGGGACCGTCCCCATCTACCAGGCTCTTGAGAAAGTCCACGGCGTGGCCGAGAATCTTACGTGGGAGGTCTTTAGGGATACTCTAATTGAGCAGGCCGAGCAGGGTGTCGATTATTTCACGATACATGCTGGTGTACTGCTCCGTTACATCCCGTTGACTGCAAAAAGGATGACTGGGATCGTTTCTCGTGGTGGCTCGATTCATGCTAAGTGGTGCCTGGCCTATCACAAGGAGAATTTCGCGTACGAGCATTGGGATGAGATACTGGATATCTGCAATCGGTATGACGTATCTTTGTCGATAGGGGACGGGCTGAGGCCTGGCTCAATTTACGACGCGAATGATACTGCTCAGTTTGCGGAGCTGTTGACTCAGGGGGAGTTGACTCGTAGGGCTTGGGAGAAGGATGTGCAGGTAATGAACGAAGGCCCCGGGCACATTCCCCTTCACAAGATCCCGGAGAACATGCAGAAGCAGCTTGAGTGGTGCTCAGAGGCTCCATTCTACACTCTTGGCCCACTGACGACTGACATCGCCCCTGGCTACGACCACATAACCTCAGCCATCGGGGCCGCCACAATTGGCGCTCTCGGCACGGCTCTCCTCTGCTATGTGACCCCTAAGGAGCATCTCGGTCTCCCCAACCGAGATGACGTCAAGGCTGGTGTCATCTCCTACCGAATCGCAGCCCATGCTGCTGACCTTGCCAAGGCCCATCCACTTGCTCAGGCCCGTGACGATGCCCTCAGCCGGGCCCGATTTGAGTTCCGTTGGGCCGACCAGTTTGCTCTCTCCCTCGACCCGTCCACTGCCATGGCCTTCCACGACGAGACGCTGCCGGCTGAGGGGGCGAAGGTGGCGCATTTCTGCTCCATGTGCGGGCCCAAGTTCTGCTCGATGAAGATCACGGAGGACGTGCGGCGATATGCGGAGGAGCATGGTTATGGTGTGGATGTGGAGGAAGCTTTGAAGGGAGGTATGGAGGCTATGAGTGCTGAGTTTTTGGCTGCAAAGAAGACAGTTAGCGGGGAGCAGCATGGGGAGGTCGGTGGGGAGATCTACTTGCCCGAGGAGTACGTCAAGTCCACGATGAGTTAGGAAAGGTGAGTGTGAAATGTTGGATTTGTTAAACTAAATTAATCACGGTGAAAAATCGATATGTTATATTCAAGAGTTACTAGGTGCATGCATGAGTATGAATTTATTTAGTACGGTTCGATAAATTGTCTGGGAAGTCTGTCTGAGTAGTGTTTTCATATCTACAGAAACTGCACATTTTTCTCTGAACGAATATTCTTACCTTTTCTTTTTTTTTTCTCAACACTTTCATGGCGTGTTATGGTGACTATGTTTTCATGTCCACATTTCATGATGACATCCTCCGTTGCTCTGGGTCTTACAAAATATTGTACATGATAAAAGAAGAGGCTATTTTTACATCTACATGTAGAAGTTTGTCACGTTAAGTGAAGGTTATATGAGAATGTAAACACGTAAACATTCGTCCACGATGATTTTTACCTCAGAGAGAGACTTTTTTTTTCTGCTTCTTGGAGGTAGTTTGTAATTTTTCCTTGGAACACATTAGCTACAAATGTTACAGAAATTAATTTTCTCTTTTTCTCCTTTTGTTTTGGTAGTACCTTGCTGGTAGTTTTATAGTTATCTCCAAAGGGATAAAAAAAATCCTTGGGACACGAAGCATTTGATATGGCATTTGAAGCAAGATTGACCTAGGGATTTCTTCTTTTTTATTTGAGGTCCCATCATGTGTTTCGCATCCTTTCAACTAACCTGCTCTTATGTGTTTATATCATTTATGGCAGGCCCCAAGCTCCACTATACCATCTACCAATCTCGAGGTGTTCCACAGTTGGCCAAAGTCGAGATGCACTATCTAGGTAACTAAAATAAGCATCCTTCATGTTTGTTGAGCACCTCATGTGTGAAACACGATCTTTTCATTTGATTGTTGTTATTTAAACAAAAACTTACTTTTATTTGGATGGTTTCTGTATTAGTCAATGCTCCTATCTACTCGTGTATTGACAAAAAAATGCACCGGGGGTGTCTGTAATCTGCTCGAGTGCTGGCCCATTGGGCCAATACTCGAGCAGTTTCAGGCTGAGAAAGTCCCTTTGAACCTGAACAGGATAATGCCTGCGTAGGGAGTGTGCTCTCTTTCTTTTTTTTGTGTGCTTGCACAGGGTAGGGCTGAAGATTGATCTGTCTGGGCTTGGCAGCTTCATATGCACACGTAAAAAAAATCATTCTAGCTTGCTTGCTTGCTTGAAGAATTTAAACTGTTTAAAGTGTTTTTTTCACGTGTGTCTGAGTTTTAGTATATTGGTATATCTAAGTCAGAATTAAAACAAATGGATTCGAAGAACGACTTGCGTTATGGAGGCATGCATGTGAGAAAGATAGTTGAAAAGGTTGTTCCAATATAGTTATCAGTAGATTTTCATGCACAAGATTAAGTTGATGTCTTGGAAGAAAAGATGAGATGTACACAGTGAAACAAATGTGCACTGGAAAGGAGAGATCACTTAACTGATTGTGCTGTGTTTATAAAAATCGGCCAGTTGATCCCAAGCAAAATTGCAGAATTTGTCACTTTAGTCTTTACCTACCTAGCAACATTGATTTCAAATCTGGACTGGACCAGCTGGTTCGACAGGTCATCGGTCTAGTCTGAACTACACCCAAAGCCGTTCTGACCACTCAAACCTGGAAAATATGGATTCTGTTTTAAATTTATTAATATTCAGTTTGGCTGGTGGTTCAACCGCTCCAGTAGATTGAACTGTGAACCGAGGGAGGGGGCTGTTTATGCCCCGGTCCTGCTTTTTAATCATCACCTAGAAAAATTAATCAACTTCGTCAACTAATATTTGGATATAGCACAAAAGGTATAGTAATTTTTTTTTTT
>CACSLK010000984.1:25715024-25737318 GCA_902706635.1 Striga hermonthica
AATTTGCTACAACAAATTTGGCGCCGTTGCCGGGGAAGGCAAGTAGGATATTTAGTGTTGGTTTTTGATTTTATTTTCTGTGTTTCTCTTTATTTTGTGTTTTCGTGTTTGTGTTCTTTGCCCGCATCTTTGTTTTTCTCTTTGTTTTCGTTTTTGTTCCATTTTCTTTTTCTTTCTTTTCGTGGCTTCGCGTGGTTGTTTTTTTCTTGTGTGCAGGTACTTTGAACAGAAGAATCAATAAACCCGAGCAACATATTCCCCTCCTCATCGACCCTTTATTGGAATAATGGGTCTCGCTACGGTTCGTGGGAGTATGGCCAACCATGTGCCTACTCTTACGAGCAACCGTGGTATCCGTTACCGTTCAAACAACCATATGAGTTCCCCGTGGACTCCTCGAATGACGATGCTAAGCTTGATCGGGTTCTCGATTTTCTGACCTCCCAAACTGCCCAAACGAAAATTCTTGAGGCCGAAGTCGAGAACCTAGCGGAACGCATTCGAGTCTTGGAGGATCGAGCTTACAATTTTTCCCCCGATTCTCTCATGGAAAATGAACTTCGGGGGAACACTTTGACGAATGATGAAAAATTAGATCTCATTCTTGCTCGAATGTCAGCTCAAACAGCTCGATTAGAGATGTGGAGGTTGTTTACACTCTGTTGGTGGTGAAGCTTGACGACATAATAGAACGCGCTCAGTCCGTCGAGATTGAATGCAAAATCCACGTGGGCGAGACTGAAGAAGAGAAGGATGCGCTCCCAGAGATTGAGGGTAATATTGTGATGGAGGAAACTCTTGTGCCCGAATTCGTGAGTCCCTCACTCGAGCCATCTCTCCACACCGTCGAGAAGGCCCCATTTAGCTTGACATGCTCCACGGACATTCTCGTATTTCGGGAGAATGAATGTGTTTATGTCAATCTCCCCATATGAAGCTTAATGTGTGTTTTCAAGTCAAAATGACTAAGTGGTTAGTTTGGATTGTCGTTTGATCTCATTGATAATTATCATGTTCAATTTACTTGATGGATTGGACGGTTCCCTTATAATTAAATGAAGATTTGTTGACATTGGAAACCACATTCGTGTTCAAAAAGTTATTTTGTCCCTTGTTTATTCTCGATTGGTGATCTTGAAACAATCTTGCCTTATGTTGCTAACGTGTTATGTTATACACTTGTGTTACGTCTTGATTGAATTATGTTATATATTCATGATGTATCCTTGTGTTACCATCCCTCTAAAAAAAGAAAAAAAAAATTGTGAATAAGATGTGAGTTCGCAAGGAAGTACGGATTAGGCTCTTATTGTTTCGGTCCATTTTATGGAATGAGATAATGAGCCCGGGAAACCGGTCTAGTAAACTCAAGGAAATCCCTCGAGGCTAAACCTAGATAATAATCATCCGGAAACCTTGTTTGGAAAAATGTAGCTCCGAAAAAAAAATGAAAAAAAAGTAATTAAATGAGCTCGTGAGAGTTGAAAGGATTAGACTCTGCTTGATCCGAATAGTCTCACTCGAGATAGATAGGGTCAATGAGTACGGGAAACCGGCCTAGGACACTCGGGGACAAACCTTGAGGGTAAACCTAGGTAATTATCGTCCTAACGACTCTCATTTGGAAAAAAAAACCGACTCATAATAAATAAAAATAATAAAAAGAGGGAATTGGACTTTTTGGTCTGGTTCTTATTGTTTCCTACATATTAAGTAAACCGTTTCTAGCTTTTTGCACGTGTATTTGTAAAAAGGAAGTTTGAATCAAGTAAATCATTTGTAAAATGACTTGGGACGAGTTTTTGTTTCGTTTGAACTCATTTTGTGGTAACCGTGTTTTCAAATTTGGGTTGAGTTTTATGGATAACCGGAGGAAGACGAGAGTTTCATTTCGCATGATTATTAACTTTGGACTTTTCGATCTTTCTTCTCGAATTGCTTGTTGTTTTGTTTGCTTGAGGACAAGCAAAGAGTTAAGTGTGGGGGAGTTGTTTGCACTATTTTTGTTGCATTTTTCCTTATTGTTTTGTTCTTCTTTTTCCTCATTTTAGGATTTATTTTTTGTTTTTTTATTCTTTTTTATGATTTATTATGTGTTTTGATCTATTTTGGTTTTTCTTGTGTTTTTCGTGTATTTTTTTCCGTTTTCTTCTTTTTTTGGTCTGCAGGTAAAAACCCCGTGAGGATTGAATTAATCTTGAAACTCAACCATTCAAGAACAACTAACTAGATAAGTTAGTTGGCGACAAGTGAGAAAAAGCGAAATTCGATTTCGAGTTCGGATGAATCCAAACGGGGCCGAAATGTAAAGTTGAGCAACTTACTGACCCTTTAAAGGTTGGAAATTCCACAAAATTTGTATTCTGAGCAAAAGTGTGGTATGCAAGCATCATTGAATAGAAGGCTTCGTTAGCTACGCGTAGGAAAAAACGGAACTCAATTCCGAGTCCAAACGAGCCCGAACGAGCAAAAACCGTGATGACATGCAAGATGCTGACACAGTAGCGGCGCTAGCTAAGTAGCGCCGGGGGCAACCTTTCCTCTGTCGGCATAGTAGCGGCGCTACTACCCTAGAAGCGGCGCTACTACCCTGTTTCTGCCAACTTATGATTTTTAAGCTCATTTTAGTGATGGTTGGTGCCAAACTTCTTCAATGGCGTGCAAGACAACACACTGAGGGACCTCCAACTATCAATGCTCAGCAAAAAGAGAGATTATTTGGCTATAAATATGGAGCATTTCATTGCTAAAAGTATGGTGGTTTTGGGGTCCTTTTTGGACCCTATTTCTTCCCCAACACTCCATTTCTTCTCTTTGGCTTGTATTTCATCATCCTTGTTCATTCATTCTCATAATAATGTAACATTCTAATCCTTAATTCCCCTTCTTAAATACTTATCTTGAGAAAGAAGTGTTTAGGAGAAGGAATTTTGGAGAAGTTTGTATTTCATTTGATGTGTACTTATTCTCGGTTTAGCACTTGTATCGAACTTAATTCTCGATTGGATTTCTTGTAAGTTTTCTTTATAATAATGATGATTTGCAATCAAGTTCATGTTGAGGTTATTTTTGATATGAGTAACTAAATCACTTGCTAGGGATAAGGGATGAACCTTTGAACTCGTATGTGATTATCGTGCTCCTTGATTGTTCACTTTGTATGAGTTAGTTTTAAATTCGGCTTTTGATTTTAACTTTGGAATGACATATTGTTGAAAAGTGACAATTCAACCTTGCAATTGATTTCTAAGTATTGAAGAGTGACACTTCAATGTTAAACTTGTTTTCAAATTGAATATGGTGTGATCTATTGTGACGATCACGATCCGAATAGACTAGACGACTAACAATCTTATAGTCTATTTTAATTGACTCTTTGAACCGAAAGGGGATAGGTCAATCGATCGAAACTCATACAAAATAGACATGTTCGGAGACGTATTTTCTATGTGTTAAACAATTCGTTAATTTACCGTTTATATTTATTCTCATAATCCGAAAGGTATTGAGGATGAACCTCTAAACGCGTAGGTGACTCGATTTCTTTAACCGAACGATCATGAGTCGATAACTGCATTTCGATTCAAAACATTTATTCCCGATTCCCTAGCCTTTTTATTTTTGTGTCGTTTATATTTCTAGGTAGATTTATGTTTTATGCTATTTCTTAGTTAATAATTAAAAACCAATCTTTTGATTAGAATGTTTAGGATTTATTTTTCTTTTCTGTGATATTAATACTAATTCTAAATTCCGAACAGTCTTCCTCGAGAGATCGACCCGGGAAACTAATCTTTTGATTTGTTACTCGGTAAAAATAAAAATAATTTGCTACAACAACGGCGATCTCTTCGTCTCGTCGTCCTGGTCCTTCGTGGTATGGTCACTTGCTGGTTTTGGTCTCCGGTTTGGATGTATGATTGGAATCTCTATATACCTTAAGATCTTCTATTGTATTCTCAAACAGCTTTCTAGATCTTGTACCAGTGGAACACAAGAAATAGAAGAACTCCTTGGAAAGAGAGAGAGAGAGGGGCGGACGAAATATAGAGCTGATGGGATTGTCTCCTCTCTTCCAAGAGCCTAATGCTGTATATATAGAGCTACAGTAGGGACCCTAAGGAGAATAGGATAAGGCTTCTAATATATTAATACTGTGGAGCAATCCCACAATTAATATATTAATAATATTAAAGTCCACCACAATAATATTATTGCACTCCCCTCACCTATCCCAAATTACATTTGAGACTCCTTATTATAATTATCCGATTTACCTCCCCATGTTTAAGATATAATGTCCATTAAGTAATTCGATCACTAATAATCAAGAATTAATTAATATATTATATTACCGAAGCTAGCGCTCGCTCATAGCATTCATATTATGCCGGAATAAATCCACCTGCAGGGTTTAGCATAATATTCCTTGATGAACTCACTTCGGGGACATCATCATACTAACGCACATGGTGACCGTAAATATCCTAATAGCACATCGAACACATAATGTTATTACCCAATTCATTAAGTATGTCGACCCGGCTTGGATCTCACCCAAAGAATCAAAGCAACAACAATTATGTGCACATGACTATTTAATATCTTACGGGTTAAGAGCACGCAATAATTAACTGAGGCCTAGTTCGTTTACGACGATCAGTATAAAACAAACATCCCTCTCTGGGATCCTGTTCAATACATAAATGTACTAGCGCAACTAATCGATCAAGACAAACCGTACGGTTGACACTACAACCGTTCCGATGGGTTGTTCAATTCCATCTAGGTTGTGAACCAACGATTCTTGTTTCGCAAGTAACTGATATAGTGATCTTCGGTACGCCCGATGACGACCCACTTATCTACATGCAAAACAACAGAACGTGGAACTTATTTAACCAAACATAATTCTCATTCATCAAGGAATAACAAGTGTAATATCCACTAAAGCAAAGCTTAAGTATATAACACCAACACATACTCAGAGTGCCCTTGCAAGGGATCCTCAATACCTCTTCACTCTGGACATTGCACGCACTCACATTGAACGTGCACGCTTGGTAAGCAATAATACAAGCACAAATTATTATCCTATTAAACTAGATACTCGTTTCGTAAACAACAACTTGTTTTTTGTATTCAGCCAATTCCAATGGATTTTTGGAGGACTCGCATCGAAAGAAATTACAGTAACAACAATAAAGCTATCATACTAATGGGTGGTGCTACATATGAAGCTGACATTATTCATGGACATGGGAAGAAGCTTATGCAGAATGGCACAATGAGAGCTTTTGTGGAAAACAGTGGATTTGAAGAAGGATCTGTGGCGATATTCAGGCTCATCCCCGAAGAAATGATAACTTTTAGAGTTATTATGTAATGTCTGTTGAAATGGATGTTTTGAACTAACCTAGTTAGCATCTAAGACTAAGGTTTAATATGGACAACGAGGTGTCGTTGTATTCAACTATTTTGCTTATTTTTTGCTTTCCGATGTTTTGTTTTGACATTGGAACAAAGAATCAGGTGAACCTCTTTGAATTGTCGAAGTGTTTCTTTCATCTAAGGTGTTGGTGCTTTTATATTCGAAATTCGAATGTGTGTTCTTCATGTTTGTACACGCTATTTGTTCGTCTTCGTTTGACGTCGATTTAACAAATGATTCACATACTTTCTGATGAAAAAAATTAATGAACAAACTAATGTTGGTGGCCATGCACTTAAATAATTTATTACACAAAGTTGGCTGATGGAATGAAGAAACTCCTGAATAAATATTTTAAACTACTGTGTTAATTATATAGATAAAATATGGTACTCTTTGTGCAAAGAAATGTTCAGATGACAACTTTGTTAATGAACTCCACGCTGCAGAAATTTTATTCCACATACTAGTTGGAGTTAGCCATAACTGAGTTTTGTACAGATGCATGACAACATAATAAATCACTATCCCTGTGCTTTTATCTTGTAGTACCATGCATAAATACTTCACTACTTAATATTGGTAAGTACAACAATGAAAGGAATTTCATAACACATAACATACTTTGAATGGTGGAACCGATGACAAATTTATTCGAGCAGGAGGGTCAGGGGAGAACACAGCCTCAACCCCAAGAAGGCTACGATTACATATATTCGTCATGGAAAGACAGAACTACCTGCAACTATCCTCCAAATTCAGACTAGCAAAGAACTAGCAAAGAACCGAAGGACTTAGTTGCTTTATTGAAATGAAACACAAGCAACAGGGAAAAAAAAACAAACACAAATGTCCCACCGACAACTTGACACAAACTGCAGCTCAGTACTTCTTGAAAGGCGACGACGAGGTAGTTGAACTATTTGGGATTTCGTCATGTTCGTCCTCGTCGTTTTCCCAATCGTGGCATGCCCAATGCCTCTGGAACTTACTCAATACCTCTGAGGTAGAAGTTAATTTGCCTGATGGATTATCCTTATTATGGAGGGATGATAAACTAGTGGTATCAGAACTATACCAAGCAAGATCGTAATGGAAACAGTTATTTGTGTTATCGGAATCATTCTCAAGAGGCATATGGGGGTTACCAACACTACCATCTTCTCCTCCAACAGCAACGTCCTCACCTTCTCCATCAACATCGTTGTCGTCGTCCAAAATAACAATGACCTCGTGTGGCTCCTGGTCGTTGTCGGAGTCTACACCATTCCCGAACAACCTTTTTAGTTCGTCGAAAGAGGATTCACCTTCGTTAATGTAGGCCATTGCGAGCTTCTCATGCTGCAGAAAACATAAATTAGTTAAACACGTAGAATCAGTGGAATGTGTTTAAATTGCAATTGTCAGGCTAAAATATAAATGACTTACACGAATGATGTGTTCCCATGTTTTCTCGGTTGCTTGCACCTTATGACCATTGGCTGTATATATCACGCCACTTTGTTGGGTTATCCATTTGAACACTTGATAGCGCTTGTGGAGCTTACGAACTTTTCCGCGACAAAATTCCAAATCGAAGCTCTTACCGTACACCTCATTGACAACGCCCATTGCAATAAGAGTCGCATGATTATTTGGATTGCCCACCTCAAAATGGCCCGCTTCAGCTTGGTCGACCAACTCCTTCACGAACCTATTTTCAACTTCTCTCGTCCATTCGCCATTGTAGAAGACTTTTTTTTCTGAGAAATAGAAGTATTTCATTTCCCATTAGGAGCCATTGATTATTTAGAAGGGATTGCTGCTATGTTGCTTATTCCACACAGCACATCCTCCTTCTCCCTTTATAGATGGATGTTTGAGTAGCGTTTTCTCACGTGACAAAGCCTTGGACTCATATATGACAAAGGATCTATGATAAATCATGTTGGAGAGATTGGGAATATATTCCATATTTCTCAAAGTGGCTAAATACAGGGGAATATATTCTGATTCCTTAAAAATAGGTTCTGATGAGTGATTGAGGCGTGAGTGGACTGTGTATAATATATTCTCCAAACCAAATTTGGTCTTGTGGACAAAAACCTTTCCTTTGTAGAATCTAATACATTTCATGAAACATGATTTGTCGAAATGAAGGCTTATTTGTGGATTTCTGCTCTTACTGAGACATGGATATCCAAAGTTGATTTCTCAGATTTTTTGTGTACCTCAAGTAATGAACGAGCAATTGTTAAACCATGTTCTACCGTTTGTTTTTCATTTTTTTCAACACAAATGTGTTTGCAACATTTGTGTTGTGTGTGGACAAGTCGTAACGTTTAAAAAAGCATTTGTTTGGAGAAATAAAACGGGTATTAGAGACTTCCAAAGTACACGTTTAGTATCGAAATAAAACCAAATTATGTGGATCGTGCACGTTTGGTACGTTGTTTAGTTTAATGTAAAGTTTGGTGTGCTTCAATTTGTATATTTTATAACATTGGAGACAATTTGTATGATGTTTCCACGTTCTTTTGTCCTCCCAAGTGATGAAGTCATAAAATTCAAAGTTAACATGTAGTTGATGTCTAACACTAGTGGATGTTGTGGTAGCTTGGGGATGATGTTGTTCATTTGTCGAGGATGATGTTATAAACTTGTTGATCTTGCGATTTTTGCTTTCGATTTGTTTAGCCTTTGAGGATAATGATGGAAAACTTGGACTTCGTTATCGTTATTTGTTACTTTTGTCATTATTGGTTTATGTCAACGTACAACAATTGGTGTTAATGGTATACATGTCCGTTATTCCAACAAATTAACCGTTAAACAAAAGTTGAATCTTACAACCCATTTCCATGTGTTTGTGAGTCATTCATTGTACATTAGTCCAATGGCCATATCAATGAGATTGAAAACAGTTGTCTGTGTAGATACAATCGATACTAATTAACTTATAAGCACCCTTTGAATTACCATAACCCTCTATTTAACTTATAAGCATCAATAATCACGCTGTCAGCTTACATAATCCAACATAACAATTCTAAAGACAACTAACATTCCATAGTAACCATTATAATTAAACATTTATGAAATACAGTTGAAATACATCATTATTTCATAATCTTTGAAGATCTAGGAAATGTGAGCCAAGCAAATTATTTTAACTCAAGTCGGTCGATGCTTTCCTTTGAGGCTATCAACATCAACCTCCACAGTCGAACCGCCACTGCCAGCACTTTGCACATCCGGGTGGACTGCTTCACTGTTCACCTCTCCAAAAATTTGCTGCAACTCAACCCATAGAGGGTCTCCAAGAGTTTTATAGGCCACACTGATAGGATCAACCTGCCAAGTAAATAATAATGTGAAACAACATAAATAAACATGGAAAAGCCCAATATCACACCATTGTTTCATCAACATACGTACCATGAATACTGATTTCCAAGCTTCTTCGGGTCCCCACATCATACCACTCTCACAGCAATATTTGATTCCATGCTTTGTAATCATGTCCTGCATCACCCTGTGCCTCAACTTAAATTGCTCAAACGTGTCTTCACACTATGATGAAATAAATGATTTTCCAAACTCAATAGTTAACTTGTCCGCCCATAAGGTATACGCTGAGTACTCATCTTTTCTGTTGCTCTCAAGCAACGGCAAATGAGGTTTTGCAACTACCAACAACCTTGCAAACGACTTTTGAACCTCAAATGTCTATTGATTATTAAACAAATATTCAATTTGCTCGGCCGGGAAGTGTCGTACCATACTTGTATTTAATGTACAACTTAATTAGAAATACTATTTTACTTTTTAGAACTAACCACAGACAATAATTTGGGTGACAAGAGTGTTTTGTTCAGATAGATTTCTTGATAGAATGAATATATTCAGATTCCCTATAGTATTGCCCTTACATCAGTCATTCACATACGGAAACAATAAGGTTGAGGCGAGCGAAAGAACATGGAAGTATCTTATTCGACACCCGAACAGTTTCAACTATCTTATTATTAACTTCATACCAAAAAATTAAGGTCAAGAATGCAAGACAGCTTAAAATGAAGACATTGAATCTTCTCAAATATTTATTGGCAAAAAAACCAAATTAATGTTCTTCTACTTGAACAAGAGTTGCAGTTGAAGAAGAAAAAATACAAAACACATTAAAATGGTTTTATGAAGATTAAAAGCAGTACAACCTTCAAAACCCACCTAAACGGCTCCAAATGCGAGTGTTCTCAATGTAAGCAATAATTGTTAACATTAAATTCGAAATATGACCTGCATCGTCAAACAATGAAATTTGGGATACTACCTTCACGGATATTTCTTTTCGTCGGAATGCCCTAAAAGATGAAGAACAAATAATTAGTTTCGCTATCACTAAAATTGGATTACAATCAAAGTGGTTCTTCGACGAAAGACTTACCGAACGAAGAAATGACGAAGAAGAGGAATAGTCTTCGAGGAACAGACGGGACGCCGGAGATTTGCAATATTTGAGGACGATGGCCTTCTTCAATCTCTTGTCGTAATGTGATGAGTTTTTTTGGGGGAAGGAGTTTTTTGCAAAGAGAAAGAGGGCAAAATTGGATTTAGACCACAATCTGTTGCAACATTATACAAGTTACAAACATATCAAAGTAAACCAAACATATTTATGATTGTATCCTTTACTTAATATGGGCCTAAAAAATGCAACCAAACATTGTAGTGAGGGAGATAGAAACCATTAGATAAGGTCTCCCTAGCATTATTGATACTATCAGGCCCATTTTTTTTGCAACCAAACGGCACTTATTCTATAGTACATAATAGAGATGGCCACGAGTCTACCCGGCTCAAAATCGGCCCGGATACGGCCCGGATACGCTGATTTATGAACCGGACCCTTAGCCTTTAAAGGTCGGTTCAAGATCAAATGATCTTTATCCCAACCCAACTCAATTTAAATATTTATTTTGTTTTAATATCAAAAAATTGTAATTGTGTTTCAAAATATATGTGTGATCTCTATTTATAGATAATGAAAAAAATATGAATTTTAGTATTTATTTTTTATTTTTTTTAAACAAAAAAATTACATTTAACCAATAAAAATGAGACAAGTGTCTCATTCTAGAAAAAAAGACCAGTTGCAACCTTGGGCGAGTCACCTTATGACTTGGGTTGTGAGACCACTGGCCTTTTTCCTTTCTTTTCATTGTTGTCATGTAGCGGGTGGCTCAATATTTGGGTCACCGATAAAGTCGGTCTTATATGACCTTCGATATATTATAATTTATATGATTATTATATTGTATATGATTATTACTAAAAAAATATCACATTTTAAATAATATGATGCATTTAATTTAAGAAGTTAATGTATTTGTTTGATATTTCTAAAGGCTTTTTTTGCAGATTTTATAAATCTCGGTGTATTTAATTTATAGACTTTTGAAAACTTTACTCGGTTTGGTTGGCAAAGGTTTATTAGGTTTGTTATAATTTATTTTATTTTATTTTCTCAAGGGCTAATCACTAATTCAATTAGCCCATTAACTTATTTCGTTGATGGTTTATATTCTTTAAGTTGCTACTTTTCTATCCTTCATTTAAAACTAAATTTTTAGAATTTACCCCCAACACAGTAAACACAATTATTGCTATGAGTTCTTCATCGCCTTCCTCTGATTCCACACTGTCATCATCCCCATCGCCAGCACTGTGCCATCGTGCTTCTTGGACCGTTCAGCCTCGTCGTCGTTTCATCCGTTGTCCGCTACATCCGCTGTCGACCTCCGCCGCCACTAGTTGTCCTACGAGAAAATTTCCTGAGAAATTCCGATGAAGCCCTCGATAGCTTTTTCGCTTGATTTTTTAGGTCTAGTTGTGGAGAGGGTGATTTTATGATTTATTCATATTGAAAATTTGGGGAAATGAAAATTGATTTGCCCTCATCGCCATCCACAATATCCCCATCCCGCTGACCTTGCACCCATCAAAGCCACCTGAAACCAGCCCCGATCCTTCAACCCTCCCTACACTAAATTACCATCACAATTTTAATTTCAAATAAAAAATTTGTGCGAAATAAAAGTTGTGTTGTTGGAAACAATAATAACAACAAGAGCCATAACAGGCCCAATCCCCTGCCCCTCCGTCCTTTCATTTGTCGTTGATAACACTCTACTCCTCACAAAATTTTGTCATTCCGTCGCTCTTCCATCATCTCGTTCGCCGTCGTCGTTGGGCGACATATTTTGGGCGTGAGGGCCTTGTTATACATAAAAATCGCCTTCGCTCTGGGCCGACCTAGTAAGCCAAGAAATATAAGAGACCAGACAAATTAAGAAATGGGTCCAAATTATGAAAAAGAACAACCGATGAAAATTGGTCGCCAAGATCATGTCGATCCACACCCGCACTGCGCGCCGATCTCTTCTTATTCATTCACCTAGAATATTTTCGATCTCTCTGACGTATGAATGAGAACTAGCAAAGCAAATTGTTCAAGTGACCACCCAATCGGTTCTATCATCAAAAGAGGAGTTTTTGCATTGGGACATATGTCACTCTCCTACGCCCTTAGGTTACCCCGTTATCATAATTACATTTAACTTTCTCTGTGTATACATGCAACCCAAGAGGCTCAAAAGAACAACCAACTTTGAGAAAAATACATCCATATATACAATTATTCTCATTGTATCTCTCCATACAGATCGACAACCTCCTTGTGTCGTTTAATTTTCGCTTTCATGATTTCAGTTTCTCTCGTGAACCGTTAACTTGTTGAATCCCTCTTATTATAACAATAAGTTGTTACTTAATTCCCCATTATCTGTCAATTAAGTTGCTCGATTATTGTGGTTGACGCCCGAACGTCAACAAAATGGCTAGAAGGAGCGCGACCATCAAGGGTTACCTGATGGGTGTCGAAACCAACAATAATAAATTCATACTCGTCTAAAATATAAAATTGTAGTAGCAATGAGTAGGGTCGTATCCACAGAGATTGGATGAAATGAATTGATGCAACAATTTCGTGAAGGAATAATAAATAAATAAAAAGATGTATGTTCAATCTACCTAAAATAATAAAAACGCAGTTCAATGAAAATAAACACAAAAAGGAGAGATTCGAGATTTAAATAGAATGAATAAATGAGATTAAATATCCAACTAAAGGAAATATTCGTAGAAATGATCTAATGATTCGATCATAGATGCAAAGATAATTCTCCTACTCTCAACTAAATTGGTTATGGTTATTGGTACGACCTAATAACCTATCCTTCCTTATTTGTTCGGTAATCCGAATACGATCACTAATTATTTCTCCAATCAACAGACAGTCCCAGATACGATCATAGGATTTAATCTATCAACAGCATTGAAACCTAGTAGGACCACCAATTCTAGCCAACAAACACACATGTAGGATCATTCAGACTAGATCATATACCTCCCTAAACATAAAATCAAAAACCCTTAGTAATCAACTATGTTCTCTGCCACTAATATTAGAACAATCAAACAATTACAGATTTGATGTCCTAAATGGCGATATGCTATTCAAATAATTGAACGAAGAGATCTTTTTGCATCAGTCAATCAAAATAACAATTGATAATAAACACAAGAGAAATACGAATAAAAGAGAATAGGGAATTGAAAACTCAATTAGATCTCACAAATCATGTAGAACCAAATCATGAATAATCCTTTGGCTGGAAAAATAATTTAGCTATCCATAAACATGGTAGTATTCTCCATAAAATTCATCCTAAAAATAATAAAGACAGTAGAAATAAAATAAACAGCAGAAGAAATCTTATTCTGTTCGTGCGTGCTGTCGCCCTTCAAAAGCAGATCCGCAGATGACAAAAAATAAAACGTCGAACTGATCAGAAGATAAGAAAGAGGAGAGAGAAAAATAATACCTTGCAGTCTGATTTAATTATCAGTCTCATCCTAATCCTAGAAGAAACACGTAGAAAAAAAATATTTTCTCTCCAAAATATCCTAATAATTAAAATAGTCCTCTAATATAGGATATTATCTCGGACCGGGTTAATGGATAAAGCGAATACATATGGAAGGATAAGCCCACTAAGACATCTAAGCATAACGATATGGGTCAAGCCCAACTTGGGCCCAAAAGGTACACTCCCCGTATAAATGGGGGCTAAGGTATCTCATTCTCTTCATTCTCTCATCATTTCATTACTACGCACTCTGTCTCTTGATCTGAGCACTGACTTAGGCATCGGAGGCCCGACGCCGGGGCCACCCCCGGTGTTGGGTTCTGCAGGTACGGAGGCCGGTTCGAGTTGAAGGAGCCCTGGTGAAATCTATTCACTTCATTGGCGCCGTCTGTGGGACCCGTCAAAAAGTCAAGCAGAGTTTCGACTGAAAAAATTGGAAAACCTCCTTCTTCTCCATCGGCCGCCGTCGGCCGCTGGAAAATGTGCTCCAATCTAAAATTCGTTTACATCATTGAAAAGATCTCTTAGAGGTGAATCTCCCCATAAAATTTCATGCAAAAATTCCTCCGGGAAGGCCATCAATTTTGCGGTCAAAGTTTCCAGATCTAATAGAAATTTGGTCAAAATCGAGCATTCAAATGCATTTTCCCGATGACCCGGAAGGGCTATGGAAAATCCGAGGGTACCACCGGAATCCTCTCGACGAGACGAGTTTCTAGGTCTACACCTCCGCCGGACGCCGCCGCCCACCGCCGTCGGCCGCCACCTCCTCCGCCGCCGACCGCCACAAAAATCCTCCGATCGGAAAAACTCTTACACCATCGCGAAGCTCTCCTCATGCTCGTTGTACCTTTAAATTTTCAAGCGAAAATTCTATCGGGAGCACCATCGATTTTACGGTCAAAATATTTGGATCTAGAACAAAATTGGTCAACACTTGATCATCTTCTTCGATTCTCCGGCGAACCACTTTGAATAGAGAACACCATCGGAATCTCCTCTCCATGTCGAGCTCACCGATGGTCACATTCGCCGGAGACGGCGACTTTCCTCCGATGACATTTCTTCCGACGAGCCAGATGTTTGCAGATTTCAGCGTGCTGAGCGCTGTTCCACCAGCTGGCGTGAGCCCGAGTCCGAGTTCCGTCCACCATGCGAGCCCAGCACGCTGCCCAGAAGCCGAAGCCCAGGTGCCGACGAGGAGGTCCAGCAAGGAGGCCCATTTCGCAGCCCAGTCTGGAGGGCCCAACTGCGCGAGGCCTAGGAGGAGAGCAAGAAGAAACAAGCGGGCCAGCTGCGGCCCCCGAAGACCGAACACCTTCAGGTTCCAGCCCGCGTGGGCCCGCGTCCAGCCCGTGTGTGGCCCGCGCCCATCCCAATTCCCAGGCTGCCTCATGCCAGCCCAATTGCGAGTTTTTGCGGCCCGTTTAGCATCCAGTTGCGGCCCAATGCAGTGTAAGTGGCCCAAATGGTGCCCAAATTCTTTCAATGCAGCCCAGTGAGCACAAACAGCTCCGGTTTGAACAAAAACAACCCCGGAGAGGTAAATGTAAGATAGTATTCTCTCGCGATGGAGGTATGTGACAATTTAAATTATGAGCCGGAGGATTTATTAATTGGTGAAATTGGATAAATCATTTGGTTTAAATGGAAAGATTTGGAGGATTGAGAATTTAAATTGGTGATATTCGACTGGATCGTGAGACTATTTTGTTCGTTGTGGTGATATTTAATTTGATCATGGAATTATTTGAATGGGTCGTGATAATACTTGATTTATTCCTGGAGGATCATTTGATTTGCTCGTGTTGGATTATATGTTTTATTTGTGGATGTATTTGATTAATTCGAGAAGTTGCTATTTGATTTATTTGTGGATGATTATTTGACTTAATTGAGGTGATTACTTGACTAGATCGAGGATATGTTATTTTGTTCGAGGAGATATTATTTTGTTCGAAGTGATATTTGATATGATCGAGATGATACATTATTTAAATAATTCATGAGATTATGCGATTTATCCGTGAAAATTATTTGACTTATTGGAGGCAATTATTTGATCTATTCGAGGTGATATTTGATTGTTTGAGGAGATATTATTTATTTGTGGGTGATTATTTGACTTAATTGAGGCGATTACTTGATTAGTTCGAGGAGATGTTATTCTATTCGAAGTGATTTGATTTGTTCAAGGAGACATTGTTTTGTTCGAGTAGATATTATATATTTTGTCCGAGGAGCCTATTTGATTTATTGGTGGGATATTATGTGATTTATTCGTGGATATTGTTTGATTTGTTCGAGGAGGCATTAGTTGATATATTTGAGGAGAAATATTTGATTCGTTTGAGGAATTATGTGATTTATTCGAGGAGGCTATTTGATATATTCGTGAGGATTATTTGACTAATTTGTGGAGCATTATTTGACTTGGCTGAGGGGAATTATTTGACTCGTTCAAGGAAATATTTGATTTATTTATGGAGGATTATTTGATTTATCATGGAGCTTATTGGAGTAATTTGTGGAGTATAATTTGATTTATCATGGAGCTTATTTGATTAATTCGTGAAGATTATGCGATTTGTCCATGGAAATTATTTGACTTATTTGAGACAATTATTTGATTTATTCGAGAAGATATTACTTGATTGTTCGAGAGATTATTTTATTTGTGCGTGGATACATTTGATTTTATCGAAGAGTTATTGGATTTATTTGTGGATGATTATCAGATTCGCTCGAGGGATTATATGATTTGCTCGTTGATATATTTGATTGAAAATAAATGCGGGTCGTGATTTTGAATTGAGGATATTTTAGGATTGTGTTTATCTTTTTGGTGCACTTATCGATGAGCTCGAGGAGGTGGATTAAATTTATATGATTCGATATCTTGATATATCCGGAGCCTCTGATTTGGATTTTCATGTGAAAGTGTGAATTTTGTATGCCATTGCTCGAACATGTTTTAAATCGAGGAGATGGTGATTTTTGTATTTGATCTATTGTTTGTCTTGCATGGAGCATTGCACAATTGATGACATGAATATAATGTGGATAATTTTTATTAACTTTAGATTAGTATTTAGTAGTTTTGATAGGATTTTTGAAGATTTTTAAGGTAGAAACGATTTTCTTTATAAGGCGTGGACACGCCTTATACGCGTAAAATGCACGGTTTCTCTTCATTTAAGCCGTGGCCACGCCTTAGGAGAAAAACACTCATGTTCGCTGCTCCTTACATATCGTTACAGTTTTTGTTTTTATTTTATTTATTTATTTTATTCAGCTTTTATTTAAAAAAAATAGAAAAGTCGGATAACTAATCTCTCTTTTCTCTCACAGCACGATTCTCTCAGCCCTAACCCTCTCTCTTAGGCAAAATCGCGACTCCACCTCTCTTAACCGGCGCGTCCTCTGCTCGACTCCACCCCTCCTCTCCATCTTCTCTGTTCGGGACTTCACCGGCAGATACCGAGAACTGAAGAGTCGCTTCTGTCGTCCTCGGAGCCATTATTCTCAGACGACTACCGCGCGAGCAGCTGCGTTGGCCTCTATCTCCACTGTGCATGACCCTCTTGTTCCCGACGACAACCGCCACCGTTGAACCAGTCACCGCGACCATCGTCCACCGGCAGTGACTTCGCCGTCAAATAGTAGCGATTTCGAAGTGCCCTGCTCATATCCCGCGAAGGATTTTACAAACCGACGAGTCCACTTCTTACGAGAGACGTCCTCTACTCGTCTCCGCCGGCCACATCATTCAGCCACCGTACACCGACCATAAATTGCAGCCAACTTATACAAATGCAAAGTACGATCAACCCCTTTCTAGTCGACCACTCTTGCGACGAATTGCCATGGGTCGCACCACGAACAAGGGTATCCAGGCCAAGGGAAAACGCAATATGAAACGTGTCCAATCGAATACTCGCCATAGCTCTGCTTCAGACGCAGTCAAGAGGAACCCGACACACGCAAGCGTGCTAGACTTGGCAAGAGCTTGCAAATTCTTCCACCCTTTGAGGCTGATTTGAACGATAATCTCAATTTTTCCAAAAAGGTTGAGAAGGACAGATATCGTATTCTATGTTCTCAACATATTTTCCCTTGTAGATTCATTGATCGTCCTACAATGGATGCGTTGCAAATAGCTGATAGGGTCGATGAGTTGATTGAGAATATTGGATGGGTGTCGTATTTTGAAATTAATTGTCCTGCTTATGTCGAGCTTGTTCGAGAATTTTATGCCACGTATGAATTAAGAAATCTCTTGATTTTACTTTGAGCTCTCTTGGGGTTGTGAAATTTCGATTGACTGGGAATTGGTTCAATTTTTATATTACTCAGTTTAATGAGGCATTCGGTTTCATTACTGAGGATCTTGGAAATAATGATGAATATCGGAATATAACTTACGATCTTCATGATGATTTTGATGTTGTTGGTCTATATCGTGAGTTGTCACCTTGTAATTATTATAATCCCAGTACGTCCACGAATACTTATTTGCTTGACCCTGTTTTGAAGTATGTTCATAGGTTTTTCTCTTATACATTTTCAGGAAGAAAAGAAAATTCTGTTGTGTTGTCAATAACTGAATTTTTCTTTCTATGGGCAATGCTTAAAAGGATGAGGGTTAATCTAGGTTATTGGTTGGCTATTCAGTTTCATAGTGTTGTGAAAGGTAAAACCATGAGACCTTTGATTCTGGGTTCTTTGATCACCCATTTTGTTGTTCCTAACAATTTGATTGATTTAGCTGATAACGATTTGCATGTGGCGTGTGAGATGCAACCTTTGAATTTGAATGCTCTGAAAGGTTTTGGTTTAATTGAGGAAAATGAAGGTTCTCTTGTTTTTTGTGGTCCAGGTCCCTCTAAAATCAAGAGCAGTGTCGGATGTGTACCCCGAACCGTATCTAGAGATGGTTCAGCGCCCCGCGAGGAACTTCCCATATCTGATTCGAGGATGCAAGCCACTTCTAGTGAGACCATGAATGACCTTCGACAACAATTAACGAGAATGGAGCGAAACTTGGAGGCGTATTTCAATCATGTGGGCTTCAAACGCCCTACCCGGCGCCTTAGTGAGGGTGCCGACTCTATCCAGATGTTCAATGTGATCAGGGGAGTTCCTCACTTCTCTTGTTTATTATTCGTTTATTTTAGTTTGGACATATGGTTCTGCGATTGAGGATAATGTCAATTTTTAAGTGTGGGGTGGGGTTACTTGTTGAATTGGTGTCGCATTTTATTGCGCTAGAATTTTGAGGTTTATGTCTTACGTGCTGAGTTATTTTCATTGGTTCTCTTGTGGTTATTCTTGATTCATTTAGTGCCAATTCGTGAAAATTGATTTTATTTGCACATGAAAATAATTTTGGAGTCCTTGTTGCTACTTGGTGATTGATTACTCTTGATGGTTAATTGACAGAGGAATGCATGTGATTCGACACATATTACCTTGTTTTTGGTGAGATTTGAGCCTATGAGCATTCATTGAATATCATGCTCTATTTTCTTGATTGTATGTTGTCATGACTAGTCGGTTTTTCTGAAACTTGCTTTGGTATGCACGTCTTTGTTTACCTTTGATGAATTTGGATGCACGATATCTTAATAAAGGTATTAGGATTAGCCCTTTGTTTTTAGCCTTTTTCTTGGAAGTCTACCTTTTACATAGACCCCTAGTGAGCCAAGTTTGAGCCTTAGCCTTTTCTTTCAATTAACCAAGTTACAAGCCATGATTCTTTTTGTTAATACCCTCTTTTGAACCTTGAATTAAAGCAATTATATGAATTCTCTGTATTGATGATGAGCTTATGTGCGTAGACTTAACTGTGGTTTGTTTGAAGCTTAGTTATCTAATATGTACTAGTTCTTGTCTTCTCCCCGAAAAAAAAAAGAAGAAAAAAATATAAAGAATTCAAAAAAAAAAAGAAAAAAAATAGAGAAAAAAAAATTGGGGAGAATGACAATGAAGAGAGTTGCACTATTTTATTCTTACGTTAGATACATTTGATGAAGTTAGATAGTCAAAATGACTTCTTTTGGAATTGAGCTCCGATTGTGAAGAGTTTGTATGATTGCTTTGATTCCGATAGCCTAATATGTCATTTTATCCTACCGTACCTAAGCCCCATTACAACCCATTTAAACCCTTCAATTTTGTGTATTCATATTGATTCTTGGGTGGACGAGCGTGATATATTTGCAAGCTTATGGTAAAATCCTTCACTATCTTGACTTGAGCGTACACTTTATATATTTAGCCTATACACACTCGAGTGTTGATTGCATCTTGTGAGAAGTTGTCGAATCTCATGTGTTTTAAGTTATTTCATTGTTGAGGTAATTATTCATTGATGTTGGTTAATGAGGATTCTTTCTTAAGCTATGTTTCTGATGTGTGCAAAATAATTTTGGGTTGGTAACGAATGATAGAGATGATTATGAAATGAGATGCTGAATTTGACTTGATGCTTGAGGACAAGCATTGTTTAAGTGTGAGGTGATTTGATAAGTCGTATTCTTGACATGTTAATTGTCATGTTTTCTATACTTTTTCGGTGTTTATTTGAGCTTAATTATTGATTTTAATTGATTTCTATAATTTTTGTAGGATTTCTCAGAATTTAGAATTTGTGATGATTGGAGGGCGAAAGAGACGAAATTGAGCTAAGGCGTGGGCACGCTAATTTCCTACAAGAGTTGGAAGAAAGAAGGAGTCTTAAGTTGGAAAGAGAAATAAAATACTTAATGGAGTTTTTATTTATTTGAGGATGAAGTGAATAGATTTCACTCGGGCTCCTTCAACTCGAACCGGCCTCCGTACCTGCAGAACCCAACGTCGGGGGTGGCCTCGGCGGCCTCCGATGCCTAAGTCAGTGCTCAGATCAAGAGACGGAGTGCGTAGTAATGAAATAATGAGAGAATGAAGAGAATGAGATACCTTGGCCCCCTTTTAAAGGGGGAGTGTACCTTTTGGGCCCAAGTTGGGCTTGACCCATATCGTTATACTTAGATGTCTTAGAGGGCTTATCCTTCCATATGTATTCGCTTTATCCATTAACCCGGTCCGTGATAATATCCTATATCATCTAGTCCCCCCCACTCTGGTCGAGTAAGCATGACTCGATCCAAGAGTGAAAATTCCTCTTCGGATTGTTTCCGCCGACCTGCCACTGAGGTTACCATTTAAATAAATCCTTGACCACCAAATAGTTATCAATCCTCCAAATGAGCATCGGGACCCCAAATGAATACCGAATGACCACTAATATCAAAAATCAAGTGACCCACCACGGGGGTCGAGCATCAAGAATCGAGAGACCGTTGAGGTCGAAAGCCGAGAATCGAGAGATCGTTGAGATCGAAAACCGAAAACTCAAAATTGAGAGACCTGCCTCTGAGGTTGAACACCGAGAATCTAGAGACCGTTGAGGTCGAAAACCGAAAACCCAGAATCGCGAGACCTACCTCTAAGGTCGAACGCCGAGAATCTAGAGACCATTGAGGTCGAAAACTGAAAACCCCGAATCGAGAGACCTACCTCTGAGGTCGAACGCCGAGAATCGAGAGACCGTTGAGATCGAAAACCGAAAACCCAAAATCGAGAGACCTGTCTCTAAGGTTGAACGCCGAGAATCTAGAGACCGTTGAGGTTGAAAACCGAAAACCCAGAATCGAGAGACCTGCATCTGAGGTTGAACGTCAAGAATCTAGAGACCGTTGAGGTCGAAAACCGAAAACCCAGAATCGAGAGACCTACCTCTGAGGTCGAACGCCGAGAATCTAGAGACCGTTGAGGTAAAAAAACTGAAAATCGAGAATCGAGAGACCTGCCTCTGAGGTCGGATGCCGAAAATCAAACGACAATTGAGGTCGGAAACTGAATGTCCGTCAAAACCGAAAACTGGAGTTAAACACCATATGTCCGATCTCCCAAAGCCTTGAATTTGAAAATTTGAACTTAATTCTTCTACTTTTTCAGTCACCTTGTTCGAGCACTCTCCTCTCAATGATGGGCCTTTCCGGTTACCTCATCCTATCGCCCCTCAGTTCAAACTTTAAAATTTAAGCCTAATGTATGTCCTCTCAAAACCCAAACGACCTGACATCGTGAACTGCTCTGAATGAACTCCCTCGACCTGCCACCGAGGTCGAAAAATCAATTCGATAAGACCAAACCAAGAAAAAACCATCAATCTGCTCGTGTCGTAATGAATCCCATCTCCTTGCCCTTGAAGTAGAAAAATCAATTCGACAAAACCAAGATAAAATGCAATCAACCTGCTCGTCATTAATGAATACCATCGATCTACCACCGAGGTCTGCTCGATCTATCTGTAATGAATCCCTGAGTTTGCTCGAAATGAGCCTCCTCTATCTGCCACACTGCTCGAACTATCCATAACGAGTTTGATTGACCTTCCACTTCTCAACATATCCGGTAACGCATTTGATCGTCGTGCCACTGAGATCAAAATCACAAATATAGCATAACCAAACCCCATAAAATCCTCCATCTGCTCAAACTATCCACAATAAACTCCCACCATTGGGATTAAAAGCACAGATACAAGAAAACCAAATCCAATAAATCCATAAACCTGCTCGAACAATAACGAGTACCATCTCGACCTGCCACCGATGTCTGCTCCAGCTATATCCGTAATGAATCCAATTTACTTTCCCTTGAAGTCGAAAAATGAATTCAACAAAATCAAAACCATGTAAAGATCCTCGACCTGCTTCTGAGGTCTCCAATGAGCTCCATATCTTCAACGGCCCAACATTAGAATCGACCACCCAGCCCGGAGGCCTTAGTCATGGTGGCTTTTTTGTCTTCGAACACATGCCCACCCTCGAATGAGTGGTCGATA
>CACSLK010000984.1:25790133-25804262 GCA_902706635.1 Striga hermonthica
TATTACATTGATTATAATTATTCTATCATGTTTGAGGTATGTATTATCATGTCATGTATCCGCTCGGAATGGTTGCCGGTCCAATCTGGGTTCTAGTGGCCTTAGTCTGCCCACTAGAGTGTGCATATGGTGTCCGACATTTATGCTGGCAGATGTTCAGGTATCAGGCAGGTGATGTTTATCACGACGTCAGTATCAGATCATGATTATTCAGTACCGGTTTCAGTTCAGTTCAGTTATATATGCCAGGATCATGTTATTGTAATTATTGTCACTGTTTACTTTAGTATGAGTTTCCACGGAGCATAGTGGACTTTAGTGCTCACGACCCACTTTTATCATATTTTTCAGGTCATGCAGTCGGACCAAAGGTGTGAGATGGCTATCGGTTCAGGATTATGCTTATTAAGTTTAAATTACATTTTGTATAGTTTGAATTTAGCATAGCAGTGCTGTTGCTATCGCCCGTAGACTTATTTTCATGATCGCAGCACTGCTATTATATTTTGCCACTATAGTTTTCGTTGACTTTTTAATGTTTGTCAAACTTAGCCCGTTTTGACAGTCAGCAGACTGTGAGTCCGTTTTCTTAAAAACAGTCTGATTTGAAAGTAAGTCATGTATTATGGTAGCACTCCGAATCAGTATTTCGCAAGTTAATCAGTATTTTATTTTGAAAAACTTTGCGTAAAATGCACTCTGATTTTCAGTTCAAGGCGGGGTGTTACAGTTGGTATCAGAGCACGTCTATGCGTCTCTGAAAATTTTCACGAGTCAGAAATTTTCGAAAACCTGAACACGTCATGCTCACGCCTCGCCGACTACAGGTAAGTGCTTATTCATGTTTTAAATTATAGACAAATTACTATTTCTATGCTCAGAAATTTCTCAGCTGCGATATAGTTAAGATGCTTGAATCATGTTCAGGATCAGTAGTCAGTATACTCGGAATTTTATGTCAATATTTTCCCAGTCATGTTTAGCAACTCGTCAAAAAATTTGTGCGCTTTATTGATCAGCTTCGAATTACTGTGTCTATACTCAGTATGATGTCATCAGTGAGGATGCTTGAATCAGAATTCAGAACCTTTGAAAGGGGTTAAGTTTGAGAACTCTAGATTAAATTCTTGATTTAATCAGGTCAAGTTTATGACTCGTCAAGAGATTTGTAAGCATTTATGTTGTACAAATCTTAGCAATCATGTTCTTCGGACATTTTCTATCGAAATTGCCCATTTTGGCCAACTAATTGGCAAATTTCAGGGTGGAATTCCTTGATTTAACTCAGGGAATAGAATCAGATTTCTTAAGTCAGGTCAGTAAATCATGTTTAAGGCAAAAATCTTCATACAAAAAAGTTGTTATAATTTCCAAGTCATTGTCGATGTAACGGTTTCCAGTGTATAAGAGTCAATAGTCCGGGTTACCTTGTAGGCTTGAAATAAGAGCAACTCAGCCGGTTATACCATGGAGGCTTGAAGCTGGGACCGAAGCAGTATGATTTCATATAATCACAACCTTTAAAGTCAGTTATGTCATGTATTCTATCAGTTTGATATTCCAAGTTATGATTGCCAAAGTTCAAGATCAGTTATTCCTTTGTACTTGCGGGACCAGTTGATACTGGAACAGCCCTATAAAGTACATAGTCATGAGGCGATGATCACGATTTAAAGTCAATGTTCATGAGTTTAAGGTCTACGTATAATAGTTACTAAGTTGGGTTAAATGTGGAGGTCTGATATACAGACCATTAGTCTAAATTTACCTGGAAACTTGAAGTCGTACCTTATCAAGCCACAGTAAGTCAGTAAATGCCATGTTCCCAATTCCGAGATGACCATTTAATTGTCTCAGGATAGCTTCCAGAGCTCAAGAAAGAATTATATAGTTATGTTAAAGTCAAGTCAGGGTTATCCAGTTATGTGAATGTTGAGGCTAGGAATGTCAAAGTTGAAGATGGTCTGTCTAATAAGACAAGACTTATCAGTTATTTTAAGTATGTCCAATGCCTCGATTCTCAAATTCTGAAATTTAAGAAGTCGCAGGAAGGATTAGTTCATGATAGACTTTTCTTGAGGTTAAATTTTGGCCTTAGGAAAGGTAAACAGTTGTAGGTACAACATGTTGACGTACGACACGACGGAGAAGGGCCAGTCAACAACAACAGACAATACCATGGTGACAAACCGACGCTTTCCGTTCAAGGGCGCATGTCGGAAGAAGAGAAAGAAGCCATATCTAAGTCATAGTATGTCGGGGGATCACGGAGAGTTAGCATATTAGTACAATGAGGTTACTAGCATGAAATACAGATATAATCAGTTATACAGACTACATCGACATCGCAGGTGCTATGTTCGCCAGGTGCTGCATGCAGGCGTGCCGCACTCACTAGATGAATAGCAGGTGTGCCGCATTGCATAGTGCCGCGAACGAAGTGCCACGCCATCGAGTAGATGTTCACAAAAGGTAGTTGCCGAGATTGCTAGTGATCCTCATTTGTACATGTGCATATCTCTGAAATCTTTTGTACGTACCACACGACTTAGGTTTCACAACCAAAGTCCAGACCGAAGACCAGCAATCAGACAGGAGGTGATGACCAGTACGCTCAAGAATCATGCCTTTAATATCAAGTTTAATCAATGGGACACTTTTATTCAGTAAGGTGTCTATTTTCAGCCAGTATTAGTCAACAATTCACTTAATTTGTGAATTGATGACTCTCCAGTTAAGATCAAAGTCTAATGTTCAGTATTCAAATACTGACATCTCAAGTTATGTCATTGGTGAGTCTAAGCTTTGTGTTAAGCTTGTACTTCCAGTTTTAGTATTTCCGAGGACAGAAATATTTTAAGGGGGATGGATTGTAACGCCCCGCATTTTATTAATAAAGAAAAATACTAGCTTTTAATTATAAGCTAGCCTTTGTTAATAAGTATTCATGTTAATGTCCAAGTCTAAGTTATTCAGTCAGTTAAATTCCAAGTTCGACGTTAAGTCGAAAGTATATCCGGTTAATTTTATTTATTAACCGAGTCAATGATAATAATTAATCTCAGTCTGTTTACTTAATAAATGGACATCAGTAAGCTGGGATTAACTTAATTCAATATTGACGTATTAATTGAATTAGAGAATATGATTAATCGTCAAAGTCGAAGTTCGAGCCAATTATTAATGTTCGACTTTTAGTCGATAAGATATTCAGTTTAATTATTTCAGTAACCGAATGAGTTTTCAGATTTAATTCCGATTCATTTAATTAATTAACGAGTTCAGAATTAATAAGTTAAGTTGACGAATTATTCGAAATATCAATATTCAGATTAATCGTCAAAGTTAAGCTCGACCGAAAATAAGTAATTCGATTAAGATTAAATCTTAGTTTAATCATGTTCCAAAATCATTGTATTCATCTTAGCAGGTTAATCATCCTAATCAAGAACTAAGCAAGCTTTGTTAAATGCCTAAGTCATGTTATAATTACCGAGAGAGCACGCCCTAATAGTGCACGTCTTTAGCACTAAGTGATTGCACTTAAACAAGCTCAAATCATGTTTGATTATCACTTAAAGTTACGCTTAGAGTTAAATTGCCGTGAGACATGTGATGCTCGGTCAACATTTTCTACCATCATCATTGCTATACCATGTGGAAGTTGGAGACTTTGTTAAGAGATCAGTAAGCTCATTAAAAGACACCTAAGGCCTTATATAATTAGCAAGTGTAGTAATATGATTGGTTGAAGAATTCACCTCCTTTTCTTCACAATTCATACGGCTTTTTAAATATGGTGAAGGAAAATTTTACCTTGCACCTATTTGCTCTATTCAGGAAGCTAAGAGATAGATTAATTCATTATTAGCATTAATTAAGTAAGATTAGCCCTAATAATATGCCCACGGAAAACCGAACGCCCGTACTCGTTCGGAGGTGAAGAATATTGCATGTTCTTGTGAATTCAGCCTAACATTTGAGAGGTAACTTCACCCTCAGCATCTTTTCATGTTAATTAGATCAGGTTGGGGTCGAATTATTTCGCTCATGTCAAGAAATCCATAAAAATGCTAAGTTATGTTCGGTTTAAGTCGTGTTGGTCGTGTCCGAGGAAAGTACATTTTTATCTGGAAACTTCAGAGTATTTTATGATCCTTTTGCCATTATTAGATATATCACGTTCAGTTAAGTCATCGTTGTCAAGGCAAGTCATTGTTTGGTCGAGAGTTTGGCTTAAAGCCGCAGACCGAGCATGGTGCGCATGTCACGGCCATTTCCATGCTTAGTTATGTGTTGTTGGGCAAATCATGTGCAATAGTTCATGTCATGTTAAGTTAGGTATGTTATGTTAATTCATGTTTCAATTGTCGAAAGAAATAGCTGATGTTCGACCAAAGAAATTGGTTGAGGTCATAGGCGGCGCACGGCGCGCACGCCTTGGCTTAACCCAAGTCATCGAGCAAAGTTCATGAATTTTGAATAAATTCAGTATATTAAATCATGTCATGTTATACTATGTTGATGTTGCCAGAGAAAGTCGCCGGACGGCCGACGAGGATCGGTTGTACTTGCGCTGCCCGCACGTAGTGGCTGCAGCGTACCGGCAGTCGTGTATGCGGTGTGAGTGATGTGCGAGTATGCTGTATGAGCGTCGTGCATGATCACTACCCGCAGCCAGTAGCAGTCGGCAGTGCACGGGTGCACGCCAAACATCCGGTCATGCACGCCAGCGTGCAGCGTCGCATGTCAGTGGCCTCGGCATCGCCCAACAGCCAACCCGAGTAGCTAGTGCCGCAAGAGCCGTACGGTAGCGGCCGTGCGGTACCCAGTCATGCCAACCAACGCCTGAAGGCGTATTCATACGTTCGGTAGCACGTCGCGGTGTGCGGTAACACCCGACCGTGCCAGTCACGCAACAGCCGACGCACATAGCGCTCAGCAGCGTTCTAGCTCACGCCCAGTCGGGCCTAGTTCATGTCCGCCACGGCCAGACGCCGCAACACCATAGCCCAGGGCCTCGTCAGGCCCTACAGTTGCCATGCCCACACCCAGTCCCGGCAGCGGCCGCGCCCGCACCCTTGGCATACCGTGGGCTGAGCCAGCGGCTGACCGGCCGGTCACAGCCGACCGGCAGTCTAGCCAGACTAGTTGGGACCGGTTCAATCCAAATTTTAATATTTAAAACCCGGTTCATGTTTTAAGTTCCTATTTCAGTTAAATTCCGGGTCCGGTCCAGTTCAGTAAATTCATGTCAGTTCAGTTCTGATTTTAGCCGGTTCCGGTTATACCGGTTAAATCCCAATATCATGTCCAGTTTAGTAGAGCATCTTAACATATTAAAAAGTTATTTTATCAGTCTGAGCATAGTATTTAGTAATTGTTTATATTATTTTTCAGTTTGATCAGGATACGATTATCAGCACTACCTTTTCAGTCAGACAGATCAGGTGGGGACTCAGACTGGGTATTACATTGATTATAATTATTCTATCATGTTTGAGGTATGTATTATCATGTCATGTATCCGCTGGGAATGGTCGCCGGTCCATTCTGGGTTCTAGTGGCCTTAGTCTGCCCACTAGAGTGTGCACATGGTGTCCGACATTTATGCTGGCAGATGTTCAGGTATTAGGCAGGTGATGTTTATCACAACATCAATATCAGATCATGATTATTCAGTACCGGTTTCAGTTCAATTCAGTTATATATGCCAGGATCATGTTATTGTAATTATTTTCACTGTTTATTTTAGTATGAGTTTCCACGGAGCACAGTGGACTTTAGTGCTCACGACCCACTTTTATCATGTTTTTCAGGTCATGCAGTCGGACCGGAGGTGTGAGATGGCTATCGGTTCAGGATTATGCTTATTAAGTTTAAATTACATTTTGTATAGTTTGAATTTAGCATAGCAGTGCTATTGCTAACGCCCGTAGACTTATTTTCATGATCGCAACACTGCTATTATATTTTGCCACTATAGTTTCCGCTGACTTTTTACTGTTTGTCAAACTTAGCCCGTTTTGACAGTCAGCAGACTGTGAGTCCGTTTTCTTAAAAACAGTCTGATTTGAAAGTAAGTCATGTATTATGGTAGCACTCCGAATCAGTATTTCGCAAGTTAATCAGTATTTTGTTTTGAAAAACTTTGCGAAAAACGCACTCTGATTTTTAGTTCAAGGCGGGGTGTTACAGCATTAGTATAAGTTGGCTGCAAGTTACGGTCGTTGTACAGTGGTTGAATGATGTGGCCGGCGGAGACGAGTAGAGGACGTCTCTCGTAAGAAGTGGACTCGTCGGTTTGTAGAATCCTCCGCGGGATATGAACAGGGCACTTCAAAATCGCTACTATCTGACGGCGAAGTCACTGCCGATGGATGATGGTCGCGGTGACAGGTTCAGTGGTGGCGGTTATCGTCGGGAACAGGAGGGTCGCGCACATTGGAGATAGAGGCCAACGCAGCTGCTCGCGCGGTGGTCGTCTGAGAATAATGGCTCCGAGGACAACAGAAGCGGCTCTTCAGTTTTCGATATCTGCCGGTGAAGTCCCGAACGGAGAAGATGGAGAGGAGGGGTGGAGTCGAGCAGAGGACGCACCGGTTAAGAGAGGTGGAGTCGCGATTTTTCCTAAGAGAGAGGGTTAGGGATGAGAGAATCGTGCTGTGAGAGAAAAAAAAGATTAGTTATCCGATTTTTCTATTTTTTTTTTTAAATAAAAGCTGAATAAGAAAAAAAAATAAAATAAAAACAAAAACTGTAACGATATGTAAGGAGCAGCGAACATGAGCATTTTTCTCCTAAGGCGTGGCCACGGCGTAAATGAAGAGAAACCGTGAATTTTACGCGTATAAGGCGTGCCCACGCCTTATAAAGAAAATCGTTTCTACCTTAAAAATCTTCAAAAATCCTATCAAAACTACTAAATACTAACCTAAATTAATAAAAATCAAGTAGAAAAAAAATAAAAAACACTAAAAATTGGGTTGCCTCCCAAAAAGCGCCTTTCTTTAACGTCTTTGGCTAGACCTTGCTATTGATCAACCGGAGTTGTTCGGGCTACTAAACTCAATTTTATCAATGGCGTGAGCTTGAAAACCTTCATAAAAAGGTTTCAAACGATGGCCATTCACCTTAAACACCTTACCGGTATCGTGACATTTTATCTCAACTGCACCATGAGGAAAAACATTAGTAACAACGAAAGGCGCTAGCCATCTAGAACGTAATTTCCCAGGGAATAGTTCCAATTTAGAATTAAAAAGCAATACTTTCTGACCAATATGAAACTCTTTCCGAGAAATCATTCTATCCTGAAAAATTTTTGTTTTCTCCTTATAAATTATAGAGCTTTCATAGGCTTCATTACGAATTTCTTCAAGCTCTTGCAACTGTAATTTTCTCACTTCTCCCGCCTCATCCATTTTGAAATTTCAATGCTTAATGGCCCAATAGGCACGATGTTCTAGTTCTACAGGAAGATGACAAGGCTTACCAAATGCCAAGCGATAAGGAGACATTCCCATTGGAGTCTTATAGGCGGTTCTATATGCCCACATCATCAAGTCGTGTACTCCAATCCTTCCTTTTTGGACTCACAGTCTTTTCAAGTATAGACTTGATCTCTCTATTCGAGACCTCCGCATGGCCACTTATATGAGGATGGTAAGCGGTAGAAGTTCGATGGATGACACCATACCTTTTCATCAAAGCTTCCACAACCTTGTTGCAGAAATTTGTCCCACGTTCGCTTATAATGGCTCTTGGCGTCCCAAACCTAACAAAAATATTAGACTTTACAAAATCCACAACCACTTTAGCATCGTTAGTCCGTGTAGCCTTAGCTTCAACCCATTTTGACACATAATCAACAACAAGAAGTATGTACACATTCCCATAAGAAGAAGGAAAATGACCCATAAAATCAATACCCCAAACATCAATTATTTCACAAACTAGCACTACAAAAAAACTGTTATTCCAACGGAAAATCCTATGGTAATATATTCCAATGGAAATTCCAACAGATATTCCAATGATATAGCTTCCGTTTAAATGGTTCCAACGGAAATATTCCGTTGGAATGTGTTTTTCATTGGAATTTTAGATGGAATTTGGTGATTCCAACGGCTATATTTCCAACGGCTTTTTACCGTAGGAATTTCCGTTGGAATTTTTATTTCCACCCCTGTTGGAAAATCCACCGTTGGAATCATCAAAATCCAACGGAAATTCCAATGGAAAACTCATTCCAACGGAATATTTCTATTGGAATTTCCGTTGGAATTCATTGAAAAATTCCAACGAAAATAATAGTATTGAAATATCCGTTGGAATTGCCGTTGGAATCATTCAATTATAATAAATTTCCGTTGAAATTTCATCATTTTCTTATAGTGTAGAATAGGGTTAAGGGGCATTTGATCTCAATGTCCTAGATTTCTTGTCTTTTGACATTGTTCACAAGATTTGCAAAATAAATAAGTATCACGAAACAACGTAGGCCAAAAGAATCCACACTCTAACACCTTACGAGATGTCCTTTTTGAACCAAAGTGTCCACCATAAGCATAAGAATGACAAAATCTCAATATAAACTCAAACTCATTTTCAGCGACACACCTTCGAATAACTTGGTCAAAACAAAATTTCCACAAATAAGGGCCATCCCAAAAATAATATTTAGCATCACTTTTAATTTTATCCTTTTGAGACCAAGACAAATCCGTTGGTTAAGTTCCAACAACTAAATAATTAACTATATCAGCGTACCAAGGATTCATCTTCTGAACATAAAAGAGATGCTCATCTGGAATCTCATCTTTCAATGGGGCTACCTCTTCACTTGTGATCAATCTACTTAGGTGATCAGCTACCAAGTTCTTTGATCCTTTCTTGTCGCGTATCTCCAAGTCAAACACTTGAAGCAAGAGTATCCAATGAATAAGGCGAGGCTTTGACTCCTTCTTTACAAGCAAATACGTGATAGTTGCATGGTCAGAAAAAACAATCACTTTAGCACCAAGTAAATAAGAACGGATTTTTTCTAAAGCAAATACAATAGAAAGAAATTCTTTTTCCGTCATCGAGTAGTTGCACTGAGCTCTATCAAGCGTCCTCGACACATAGTAGATAACATAAGGAATCCTTCCAGTTCTCTGGACAAGAACATCACCAACTCCATAATTGCTCACGTCACACATGATCTCAAATGGGAGACTCCAATCTGGTGGTCTGATGATTGGCGCAGACGTCAACATATCTTTCAGCTTATCAAATGTCTCTTTGCACATATCATTGAAGTCGAACACTACATCTTTTAGCAATAGTCTACACACTAATCTTCGAGAAGTCTTGACGAAGCATCGGTAAAATCCTGCATGTCCAAGAAAAGAACGAATCTCCTGCACACTCACGAGGTAAGGCATGGATTTAATAACATCTACCTTAGCTCTATCAACCTCAATTTCCTTAGAAGAAACTATATGCCCTAGAATAATGCCTTGATCACCCATAAAATGACATTCTCATAATTCAAAACAAGATTCTTTTCAATACCCCTTTCAAGTATCTTAGGAAGATTAGAAAGACATGAATCAAAAGAATTGCCATAAACTGCAAAATCATCCATAAAGACCTCAATGATATTCTCTACATAATCAGAAAATATACTAACCATACACCTCTGGAAAGTGGCGGGTGCATTACAGAGCCCGAACGGCATCCGCCGATAGGAAAAAGTGCCAAATGGGCATGTGAAAGTAGTCTTCTCTTGATCCTTAGGTGCAACAGGTATTTAGTGAAAACCTGAGTAACCATGAAGACAACAATAATGAGTATGACCAGCTAATCGTTCAAGCATTTGATCAATAAATGGCAATAGGAAATGATCATTTCGTGTCAATGCATTCAAAGCTCGATAATCTACACAAACCCGCCACCCGTTTTGCTCACGAGTGGCAACAAGCTCACCTTTAAAATTTTCTACTACAGTAATACATGTCTTATTGGGTACAAATTGAACTGGACTTACCCAAGTGCTATCCGAGATTGGATAGATCATACCTGCATCGAGAAGTTTCAAGATTTCTTTCTTTACCACCTCCATCATAGGTGGGTTAAGACGATGTTGGGCCTGTCGAGAAGGCTTGCTCCCTTCTTCAAGCAATATCCTATGAGTGCACGTGGAAGGGTTCAATCCTTTGATGTCCGCAATCGTCCACCCAATAGCCTCCTTGAATTTTCTAAGGACCCGAACCAACTTCTCTTCCTCCAAAGTGGACAACTTATTGGAGATAATAATTGGAAGGGTCTCTTTTTCTCCCAAGTACGCATACTTCAAGTGATCTGGGAGAGATTTCAACTCTAAAAATGGTGCCTGCATAGTAGAAGGTAAAAGTTTAGCATGAGAATAAGACAAAACAATAAAAGAGACAATGTGTTTCAAAGGTGGAAGTGAATCCAAATCATGAATAGCTTCAACCAAGTCCAATTATAGTTCAAATTTCTTCATGAGTTTACATGGTTGACAATGCCTGAAGTTCTTGCTAAGTGCTATGTTCGATGCATCTTCATCACCTAACTCAAACACTTTCTCCGCTAAAGGATCAATAACATCCAAGACAAAAACTGAAGACGACTCACAAGGATATTTCATGGCATTATAAATATTAAATTTAATGATATCGCCATCAAACTCCATAGTAAGTATCCCATCATATATCTCAATTTTCGTCCTAGAAGTTTTTAAGAATGGCCTTCCTAGCAAAATCAATGAATGAGATGATGCATCTTCTTCCATGTCAAGCACATAAAAATCAGCAGCAAATACCAATTCATTGACTTGAACCAAAACATCATCTAACACACCCTCAGGATATACATTAGATCTATAAGCAAGTTGAATAATCACGCCAGTCTCTTTCAAAGGCCCAACATTCAAAGAAGCATAAATAGGCATAGGCATGACATTAATCGAAGCTCCAATATCTAACATTGCTCTTTCCATTCTCACACTCCTAATTTTACAAGGAATAGTAAACATACATGGATCCTTGCATTTCAGCGGTAATGTTTTCTGAAGAACAACAAAAACATTCTCACCCATACTCACAAATTCATTGCCTTTCAATTTCTTCTTATTCGTGCACAATTCTTTCAAAAACTTAGCATATCGAGGAATTTGTTTAATAGCATCAAGTAAAGGAATATTTACCTCGACCTTACGAAAAGTATCAAATAACTCTTTTTCCTCCTCTTCCTTCTTCGATTCAGACAATCTTGAATAAAAAAGGGGGAATAGGAGCTAAGGGTGTCAGTGGCTTACCTTGGTCCGCATCCTAACCCTTGATAGCATCATGTGCAACTTCTTTTTCAACTTCTTCTTCAAGATTTCCCTTTTTGCTCGGGTTTTTAGCATCTTGTAGCTTCTTTCCACTTCTCAAGGTTATTGCACTCGCATTCTGCTTTGGGTTGATCACCATTTGTGATGGCAGTTTACCTTGAGATTCGTTGCGGCTCACAGAAGAGGTGAGTTGGTTGAACCGTTCCTCGAGATTTTTTATGCTACTCCTCGTCTCTTGTTGAAATTGTTGAGTTGCTTGTTGAAATTGTTGAGTGTTCAAGACAAGTGACTTCATCATATCTTTAAGAGATGAGATGGAACTCGTGGCATGCTGTTGAGGTTGAGAAGAAGGTGGAGACGGTCTAGGCATGAAGTTTTGGAACTGAGGCCTCGGTGCAGCTAAAATTAGGATGATCTCTCCATCCTGGATTATAAGTGTTGGAAAAGGGGTCATACTTCCCGTGTAATGGGCCCGAGAATTCTCCAATCACATTAGCTTGCTATGGGGAATCTTCTTGAAGTGTCGGACACATATCAATGGGGTGTTCGGAATCAGCACAAATCCCACAAACTTGTTGCACACCACCAGTCGCTAACTGTTGAACAAATGAATTCAAATTAGCTATTTGACTTTCAAGAGACGACACATTCACCTCATTCACCTTCTTCTGGTAGGTGTCATGTCTGGAACCGAACTGCTGAGAGTTAGCCGCCATGGTAGAGATCAATTCTCTGGCTTGAGCAGGCGTTTTGTTTGCAATGGCTCCTCCACTAGCGACATCCATCATCCGTCTCGAAATCCTTTTGTTTGATTGAACAAATCTCCCTCTGAAGGTTCTTTGCTCTTGAGACAGAGAAATATTTGTCGAGAAACAAGCGTAGCATTCCGTTCCACGTGGTAACAGATCCAGGAGGTAAGAAAAATAGCCAATCCTTAGCTCTCTCGACCGATGAAAAAGGAAAGGCTCGAAGTTTGATTTGGTCCTTCGTGACACCTTGCGGTTTCATACTTGAACACGCCACATGGAACTCTTTCGAATGTTTATGTGGATCCTCATTCTCAAGTCCATGAAACTTTGGAAGTATGTGGATGAGACTGGACTTGAGCTCAAAATCTGCCTCCATCGTTGGGTACTGAATGCGCAATGGAGTTTGTTCTATATCCGAAGCGGTCAATTCTCGTAGCGTTTGCTGTCTCTGTGCCATAATCGCTTTCCAGTTTTCTCGATCTCTGGATCGCACTCAAGTAGATTTCCTGCACGAAAAGAACGTGGCATCAAAACAAATCAAATTTTAATTTCCAATCCCTGACAACGGCAACAAAAATTGATGGGTGTCGAAACCAACAATAATAAATTCCTACTCGTCTAGAATATAAAATTGTAATAGCAATGAGTAGGGTCGTATCCACAGAGATTGGATGAAATGAATTGATGCAACTATTTCGCGAAGGAATAATAAATAAATAAAAAGATGGGGGGTTTTGATATGTTCAATCTGCCTAAAATAATAAAAATGCGGTTCAATGAAAATAAACACAAAAAGGAGAGATTCGAGATATTAATAGAATGAATAAAAGAGATAAAATATCCAACCAAAGGAAAGATTCGTAGAAATGGTTCAATGATTCGATCATAGATGCAAAGATAATTCTCCTACTCTCAATTAAACTGGTTATGGTTATTGGTACGACCTAATAACCTATCCTCCTTACTTGTTCGATAATCAGGATACGATCACTAATTATTTCTCCAATCAACAGAGAGTCCTAGATACGATCATAAGATTTAATCTATCAACAACATTGAAACCTAGAAGGACCACCAATTCTAGCCAACAAACACACATGTATGATCATTCAGACTAGATCATATACCTCCCTAAATATAAAATCAAAAACCCTTAGTAATCAACTATGTTCTCTGCCACTAATATTAGAACAATCAAACAATTACGGATTTAATGTCCTAAATGGCGATATGCTATTCAAATAATTGAATGAAGAGCTCTTTTTGCATCAGTCAATCAAAATAACAATTGATAATAAACACAAGAGAAATACGAATAGAAAAGAATAGGAAATTGAAAACTCAATTAGATCATCATGTAGGACCAAATCATGAATAATCCTTTGGCTGGAAAAATAATTAGCTATCCATAAACATGGTAGTATTCTCCATAAAATTCATCCTAAAAATAATAAAGACAGTAGAAATAAAATAAACAGCAGAAGAAATCTTATTCTGTTCGTGCGTGTTGTCGCACTTCAAAAGCAGATCCGCAGATGACAAAAAATAAAACGTCGAACTGATCAGAAGAGAAGAAAGAGGAGAGAGAAAAATAATACATAGCAGTCTTAATTATCAGTCTATTCCTAATCCTAGAAGAAATACGTAGAAAAAATATTATCTCTCCAAATATCCTAATAAATTAAAATAGTCCTCAAATAAATAAAAACTCCATTAAGTCCTTTATTTCTCTTTCCATTTGTGACTCCTTCCTTCTTCCGACCCTTGTAGGAAATTAGCGTGCCCACGCCTTAGCTCAAATTCGTCTCATTCGCCCTCCAATCATCACAAATTTTAAATTCCGAGAAATCCTACAAAAATTATACAAATCAATTAAAATCAATAATCAAGCTCAAATAAATACCAAAAAAGTGTGGAAAACATGACAATTAACATGCCAAGAGTACGACTTATCATTACCTCTTAACCTCTCCCTACAAATATTTGTACCTATACAGACTCATTCTCAACCAAGAAATCCATCTCTTACCTCATCT